>CAUDMG010003632.1:1600000-1807500 GCA_958450375.1 Homarus gammarus | reverse complement strand
CAACTATTAAGAATTCAATCCACACCCATAGAAGACAAATATTGTAGGTCCAAGTTCATAAATGCAAAGCAGATAAGTAAAATCCAGGAATTAATACTGCACACTTGCTCTGGCCTATATCAGGGGTAAGACATGTTGTATGGCACTCAAACAATTTGGCAATATACTGTAAAGTACTGGATGAAAACTGACTTTTTGTACGTGAAGTCTGAAAAAATCTCAATTATATATACAGTATAAAAAAAAATCGTGATAAAAAGTCTGAATAGAAATATAAACTACAGAGTATTTTGTACAGTTAATGCAATCTTGTCTATGTAAAGTAAATTCAATATTGATAATTTTTTTAAAGCCAATCTTCTTTATGGTGGCTTTAAGTCTAACACACACACACATATATGATTCAGTATTGAAAAAACTAAGAAAGAGATGATGGTGATAAGCTCACTCTATATGGAATTGCTTGACTTTTAATAACACTGCACAATACAAAGAAAATTAAATTGTGAATGATTCTCAGAAGGAGGTAGGGAAAAGAAGAACAAGTCAAAGTACCTGTATACGGTATTTTGTATGCTGTACTAGAAGTAGCTAAAAATATATATAATTTGGGCAAATATTACAATATACAGTACTGTACTGGGATATGAAATCATTAACACAGTGAGATATATCATAGAACACTTTCATGCAAGCAGGGTCATGTTAAGAAGGATGTCAAACATTCAAATGACCATAGGATGATTTAATAGTATCTCCCAAGTCCTCGTTACCGGTGGTAAAACTTTCTGAAGGTCATCTCGAGAAAGCTTAGCTTTTTCCAGCTTTTCCCGTAATTGATCCACCAACTGGAGCTCCATTTTGCCTAGTGTCCGATAACTTCCACTCAGAGGTCAAATAGGAGGAACAAGAAATCAAGAGAGGGAGGGGGAAGGAAGCTGAAAATAATGCAAATCATAAAAGTAATAGTTTATAATATTACAGATTAAAACAAAATTAATAAATACCTCTGGCAACCAAATATATATTACATACAGTAGTTGACTTTGCAAAGAAAAATTAATTAATATAGCAAACAAGTAAAAAAAATATGAATAAAAAATTATGTGGATCCACAGCTATGAAACAAACTAAAACGGAGCAATTACTAGAGCAAGAAATCATATACAGTATATATATATATATACAATGGTGTTTTGGTCAGCATCACTAGAGCACAACAGAGCAACATCTGTTACGAATCAAGGTGTTACAGGTACAGCATATACTTTAGAAGCAAAAAATACAAGAATTCAGTACTGCTGCACCTTCATATAAAGCTTCTTAAAACAAAGTGAATAATTATGATCGTCATGTTTAGAAGTACCATACATACCAATCGAAATTTATATGTATAGCATGCAGCATTACCTATTAAAAAACATAATAATAATTTCTTCAAGTACTCCAAGAAGATGCATACAGTATTCTGCAAATTTCTATAATTTTGTGCAATAGAGTTACTCCAAAACTGTATTTCTTGGCACATGTATGCAAATTGTGAGGCTAAACTATTCTACACATCAACTTCTTACATGTTTACGATTCCATTACCTACACAAATTTTCATTTTTTTTGTTTATCAAATTATTTTGATATTGGGCAAGCCATCAGAACAATACAATAATGCATAAAACTTTAGAAACCTTTTAAACCTTCTCATATTTATCATACCTATAATTGTAGTGTAATCTTTATGTATACTTAATTCAATGGCGCTACATATGGCAGGTCAGTTCTACGATGATAAAAAATAACACCTTTTACCGCCATGAGAGAGCCAAGATCAATTCTACGATGGCCGTGGCCTCAGATGTTTGTTTACAAAAAGCATGCTAGAGGTGCAATAATGCCATTTTACGAAATTTTGTCTGCTAGTAGGGAAAACAAATAAACATTGGTGTCATTCATAATTTTACGTCACTCTCTACCTAACAGGAATAATTCTGAATTTTCTAACTACATACAACAGTATAACATAAAACTATAAAATAAGAAAATGAGTGGCATGAGTGTGTATGAGTGGGAGGCAGTTATCTGTAAGTGTAAATGTGTCACTCCCTCCCCCGAAGTAGTCAGCCAAGCGGCTGAACTGTGTCACGTCGCGCAAAGGAGCTATTCCTTGTACATAAAACAACATTCATTATACAGGTAGTCGTCGACTTACGACCTATGCGACTTACGTCTGTTCGACTTTACGACCGGCGGTACGACAGTTTTGGCCCCAGCCTCCTGGCGCTGCCGGGAGCTAGAGCCGCGCGCATCCCCGCGCTCAATTACAAACACGCTCGCTGGTACAGCACACTTCCCTCCGTGTCTGTTTGCCTTGTGCCTTTCTTTTGTCTTGGAAATTTTTCTTGAACCACCACCCCCCCCAAGATGTCTACCAAGAGGAAACTGTCTTCATCTACGCCTCAACCTGCCACTAAGGGATTATCAGAAGGTTTATCTCTACTGAATAAACTTCTTGCCCATTTTGAAGGAATGGACCCAAACATCGAACGATTTGCAAGGATTGAGCGGATGGCACGCAATTCGTTTCGTCCGTATCAAGAAATTTACGAGGAGAAGAAGAAACGAACAATTCAGACAAAGCTCACCATGTTCATGAAAAAAACAACTCCTCCGGCTACCCCAAACGCTGCCCCAGCTGACGACATCGACGATCCACAGCCAAGCACCAGCGGCCAATAAGATGTTTTTTGTATGTTTGTATGTGTTTGTATGTTTTGCAACTAAAATGTTTTATATGTTTTGCACCTGTATTTTTTTTTTTTTGTATGTTGTGTAAATAATAAACCAATTGTACTGTAGTATGCAGTGATTTACTTAAACCTGACGACCGTAACAATAATGAACAAAGAAAATGTTGATAAAATATGACTTAAAGATGATTATATTATCATTACACATTATAATATACGTAAGGTAATTATAACATAGGCCGACTTACGACCAGATCAACTTACGACCGGGCGGCCGTAACCAATCTAGGTCGTAAGTCGACGACTACCTGTACTGCACCAGTAAATGTGAGGAATAAATAAAAATAACACTAAAAAATAAAAGAACAAATGTTGAATTGCCATTTGGCAATAGCTTTACCACACGGGACATGAGACCGCGAACAGCTGACATCCCCCACGCCCCCTCCCCTTCCTACACTCTGTGATAACTCCCATGCATGCAATAAATGTTTATTCCCTTTATGTTTTTGACCTTATGTAATTATTATTATTTTTTGGTACATTCTGGATGAATGGTTGTGTGTGCATTTAACAGAGTAAAACATATAATAAAATAAATTGTGTATGTCTATCAGAAATTACGAGTTGAAAATAACCGCAGTGAGTACTAACTCTGGCTCTTCATGGTCTCGGGAAGGGAACCTATTTTCCCCGTAAGTTATTAATATTGATATATGATCGATCAACTTACAATACTTTTTTGAAGTCCCTAACCACATCATATAATGGTCAAGACTTGTATACAGTATACGAAGTCTTTCATGAAACAATGATACTGTATACAGTAAATTGTATTTCTGACAGTAAGAGCCTGAAGGTTGCCAAGATTTGAATACAGTACTTACGATAATTGTTTGTATTTTATAATGGGAAACAATTTACACCCTACTTTCTATTTACAATATTTTTTTTTGGGGGGGGGGGGTAAAAAAACATATTTGTCACCCATATTATCTAATAAAAAAAAATATGTAAGCCAACAGAATCTTTTAAATTCATCGCTTGACTCCACACTTCGACAGAACTCAATTTTCTTCTCTAATTTTTATTTTTTTTAATTCTTATTTTATGCCCCCCCCTCCCCCCCCCCACTGTGGTTCAATGACCTATGCCCGAGTGGGTTATTCCTTATAAAAATAATAATAATAATAAACAATAAATAAAATATTCCCAAGTGATTTATATCTTATCTAGAGATGTTGGGAAAGTGAGCAGCAAGTGAAATAACCAGCAGCAATACCCTTTGTAGGAAGACACCCACTAGACATCAATTTAGATGTTAAGTTGGAGATGATAAAGAACACTTAGGCCAGCAAAAAGATAGCAGCCACCTGTAAAGTTTTAGGGTTACAGGTACAGTACCTTTATCTCGGATAACTGTTGCCTATACTGTGGTCTTTTGAATTTTTCATGTACTGTACAGTGTACAGGTGCTCCTCTACTTAAGAACATTCAACTCACAAACTTTCAGAGATACAAACATCATCACTGAGTGGGGGGGGGGGGGGGTTACCTGCCAGAACAGGTGTTTAATGTGGATGAGACTGGATTATTTTTAAGAAAAATCCAGATAGAACAAACATTACCTAAGAGAAGAGAGCCAGGTTTTAAGGCTGTATTAAAAGGTATAGCTGTACTAAATGTCCATAGAGGTGTGTAAGCATCTCAGGGGGCACTACTCAGTTGAGTGTCCTTACTTGGAGCTGGCGGACGCTCGCCCACAAAGGGTCACAGCTCAAGATTGAAGAAGCCGCTAGTCCAGAAAACCGTGAGGGCAAACTTTTTCGGAGTGAGGGTTGTAAACTCTTGGAACAATCTACCAGAGAGTGTTGTGACGGCACCGAGTGTGAGCTCTTTCAAGACAAGACTTGACCAACACTGGAGCGGGTTCAGGTACATTCAGGAGCCGGTGCATGCCCAGTATTTGCCAACAGTGCGTGACAGAGACGTGACCGATTGCCCAGGCGGCTAGCGAGCCGATCTTTTGGTGAATATAAATGAAAAGAGACGTGACCGACCGCCCAAGCAGCTAACAAGCCGATCAGTGGCGAAGAGGATAAAAGTAAAAAAAGTAAAAGTAAAGTTGGACTTGCAAACAATTGGACTTCCAAAAAAGCCTCAGGAACGTAACTCGTTCGTAAGTAGAGGAGCACCTGTACTATAACAATGCAAATATGTACATTACTATAATTAACTTCCTGGGCTTTCTTAATTATTTCTTTAATAATGTAGATGCAAGTCCAATACAATACAGGGGGTATATAAATTTTAACACGTGTTAAGGAGCAGGTTACAATGCTCCCTATCTACAATAATTCACCTAGCGATGTGTTTTTCAGGAACCTAACCCCATCGTACCTCGAGGTTTACTTGTATATAACCTGGCAGTTGGATGGAGGGTCTAGACTCTAGACCCTCCATCCAATGGAGTAGCTCTAGACTCTAGAGCTACTCCATCACACAAAGAAAATACAAAAATCACAAAAGTGAATTCACATATAATGCATTCCTTGCACATAAGAGGGCTTTTATCTTCTACTGAGAAATTTTATCAAGTACAGTAGCTGCTAAGGCCAGACACTCCTCAAACATTACCAGTGAAGAAACAATGACTCACTTGCCATATTTTGGGAGTACTGTACTGCAAAATAAAAGTACAGTGTACTGTAGAGTACTGTAATTAGAGTAGCAAATTCCACCTTTAAGTTAGTAGATACACATGTATTTTATGTTAATCACATATTACCAATTTTACATCTTATTATCAGAGAAAAGGGAATAAATTCATGGATCTTCCATTTCAGCATCAACTGTTTGTTCTGAGTTAGCTATATCAAATATTCAAAATACCAATTATCAAAAAAGTTGTTGCTAAGAGTTTAATTAAAAGTGATATACAGTAGCAGCACAGCAGCAATATAAAGGCTCAATTTTCTAAATAGAAATTTATAAAACATGTAGAAGGCACATAATTAGATATGGCTCTTATACAGAATGATTGGAGAGTAAGCAAAATTGCATGCCTTAATTCATCCAATTTTTAAAAACATGAATACTGTAACACCAAGACACCATTGTTCAGTTAATCCTTCTGAGATTATAGTAATTTATGCGAAAACATTATTAAAATATGAAAATAAATACTGATCAGTAGTGTAAGAGCACAGCATATAACTAAAGCAAATAGGGAAAAATTCAGTGGCTGCTGGTAACTTTCAGCGATATTTGAAACCTAGTTATTATTACATACGTAACTCCATTAGCATTTATGCTTTATGGCTGACACACACACCACACCACCTCTCAAACATTACAGAAAATGTATATGTATTCCCTACACCATAAGATAATAGCTTCAGCCCCAGCTGGTCAAGTGTAAGAGGCACTGCGCAGAGGAATCTCGATGAAGAGCTCGGAACGTAAGGACAATACAATGCCACAATGAGAAACTTTTACCTCCTTTGCAATAATTTCCACACAATTTTCTTGAGACACTGATGATGCCTATGATGAACTTGAAAATCAGGTACAACTATATATTTCTGTGTCTATTCACACTGCAGTGTTGCACCTATGAGATAAGTCCCCGGACTGAGACTTGACTGGTGGGTCACTGTTAATCTTCACCCCCGTCCCCTTCATTCACCCTTCAGAGGTGACCTTGGCATGTCATCTACACTCACTAATGGCTTATCCCACAGTTATGAAGGTGAAATTCCTACTGACCGTAACATTTTTAAGAGCTGGTCTAGCCTACATACACCTCAGATACTTATATGTACCTGGCAACACTTCTTTTCATGAATTTAACTTGTATTATATAAATGACAACTAAAAATGGCTATGAGCTTAAGTCACGAACAAGTTGGCAAGCGATTCCTAAGGTAGATAATCTTATTTTTTGTTAAATGACCTTGAACTTGAACAGCTTCAAGGCTTTAGCATTAACTACCGGATGCGTTAATAAACGAGATCAATCATACTATCAGCTGTCAGCTTGGGCCATATACCGACTCATACTGCCAAGCAAACGTCATGCAGCAAGATGTCATTCAGAGGACTCAAAATAACCTACCCTAGCATCAATGTGACCCCAGTGTCCCTATGACCCCGGTGATAACTAATCGGTAAAGAGCTTGTTGTCTTAACTCCACCTTGGGAATATGCCTACATTTTACGATAAATTGACCACTAGTATTGTGACTTACCTTCCTCACGATGGCACAGCCTTCACTCGCAAACCCGGCAGGAATTGGTTAGGAGATCTATTTATAATCTTGGCTGAGAGGGACCACTGAGTGTCGTCCGCTCCACCAATCAGCTGATGCGGCCATTACTAGCACCCAGCCGCGGGTTTTGACTTCATTTACTACTAATACTCCTTGATACTTACGCACATAATTCATCTCAAGGCCAAAGTTGGTAATAAATCAGGACTACTAGAAGATGCCCTCACCTTATCAGTGCCTCACGGGAACTGAAAGGACACTGAAGGTGACCTTGTAGTATATACGATAGAACGTCTGCGCACGACGAGACTCATTGCCAGGGGTCTAGTACTTGTAAGATAAATCACTGTTTTTAATATATCTTTATGATTATAGTTAAGAAATAAAACAATATTTCATGAAGCAGTGTTTATATTTTGCTTGAAAATAACTTTTTTTTAACATATATTAAGGTATATTTCACATATTTTAAAGAAAACATAACAAAGATCATCGTACAGAACACCTACGATGATGCAATTGGTATATTTTATTCACACAATTCACTGTTAAGACTTGTGTTCGGCACCTTTGTTATAAAGAAAATGATATAAGAAATATTTTGTTTTGTAGTGATCGATCATTATTGTATTTCATACAGCATATAAACTTAATATAATTTTGCTTAATCTAGCATATAGGAACTGCATGCAGTTTATCACGTAACAAGTGAACATTGAGATGCAGGTATAGGTACTCTTGACCAATGTACGATGAAAACTGAACTATATTTGTTTTGTTTTTCTCATTTTAACATTAATGATAGGCTTAAAGAATATGAATACATGTCTACAAATTATGCGGTGTGATCATTATTGATTATTATTAGAAAAAAAGCACCAACGTTCAAGTCAACATGATGCATCGGATATATCTATCAAGTCGATATTTTCGTCGGCCTTTTGAAAGTTGAAATGATAACTGCTGCTTTACATAATATCCTTTCTTCGCCACTGATTGGCTTGTTATCCGACTAGGCGATCGAGCTCTATGTGCAGTTCAGTACTAGTACTGTCCACGCCACGATGGTTACGGATCCCTTAACTGGGTTAACAGTACACGCGTGAGCAAGCACATACGCATGATGTAGATGGCAATCATATGCACACGTAAGGCCGCACAACACATACGGGTACGGTGCATATGTTGGGTTCAAAGAGCGAAAACCAAGCACAACGCGTTGTGGGTGTTTTCAAAAGAACCAAACCTAATCAAACTCAACCCAAACAAACGTAACCTAACTTAAACTTACCTAACCTGTAGCAAAAGTTCGCTTTCTGGTTATTTTCCAAACAACCACTACATGTTGTGGTTAGTTCTCGTTCTTTGAGCCCAGCACAAACATTCACCCTGCCCCTTTTCCTCCACCCCGCTTTCTCCCTCTTTATTCATGTACGTACTGTACAGTATACATACTATTACAGACAAGAAATAAAGAGGAAGGAACTATTACACTAAATGTTTGTTTACATTTGGGAAGAATACTGCCAGGGGTGGATCCAGGAATATCAAAAGGAGGGGTCCAAGAAGTTGTGGGTGGGAGAACATGGTGAGCACAGTGAGCCAACCCAGCTGGGGGGTTTTGCTTAAGTTATCAATGAATACCGTATTTATTATTAATGTCTGTACATGTACTACGTGTTCATACTCAAATTTGAATTGTAAATGCCTTGCATAAATAAAACCTATAGATGAAAGAAACAGCGACGTTCGTACAGGCATGTCACGCACCCTGTAACGCGAGTAAGCAGAGAACATGCTTGACCTTGGGAGGTGCCGTGCAGAGATCAAGGTCGAAACAGGACAGTAGCGGCTTGCCTTGACTGCGGCCCCGGGTTCAAGTCCCAGGGACGGATGTGAGATGAGTGTTATCCATTAAGAACACTGGGTGATGAAGGTAACAAAGAATAGATCAATCGCCCGATTAGCGAAAAGCGATAGAAATTATAAATTAGATTAAGAAACTTCACCTCTTGTATGTCTACAGTTTTCTTTGTTCCCGGTTATGTGGTTTTTACTGTAAGTCCTCTGGTTGTTGTGGGGCAACTTCCACTGCGAAGTAGTCCACCAGCTAGAAGGATACTCCAGAATCATATATTCGGTTATAATGCGTGGGGCACGAGAATGAAAAACAGGACGTCCGTGCCGTCAAGAGTGTAAGATGACTGGAGATCAATAAGACAGGTCTGGGGAGTGGCCACCACTACCCTGCGCCAACCATGTTAATGAGACCTTATACTATAGTGAAACTTTGAGTATCTGTTCGTTTAATTAATGGCTCTACTGGGTGTGTATAAACTCCCTTTTCAGGCAAATGAGTGTACTTCTGTATGTTCTCCATTCTCAGTCAGTGATACCACCTTTTCATTTCAGTAAATCAGGGCATTTTGCTGTAGAAACAAACCTAATCTAGGACCTTATCAAAATCACCCTTAGGACTAATCTACTGTAACAAATCTATTTCGTTTAGTTATTTTTTTATCAGTTTAACGTTAGGGTAGAGGTTAGGTTATGGAAAAGTCTAATGTTCACTAGATCATGACAAACTTTTGGACAGGAATAAAAGTAACAAAATTGTGGCCGCGGAGTTATATACGAATACCATATAAAATCCCTTCTTTGTACAAAGTGTACAAGGGAATACTGTAAATACATGTAAAGTGTTTAAGACCTGAATTTTTAGTTAAAAAATGCCAAAACTTAGTTGATGAAATGCAGTAATACATTACTGTATAACATTAACATTTCCAGAAGAGGAACTTAAACAGTGATTTAAAAAACATACCGTACGTGTTGTATTTATGCATTTCTTAATAATCATAAACCTATTTTAGCAGCTAAGGAACGTAATGCAGATATATTTCATGTCTCTTGCCACTTTCTAGAAATCTTGTCAAATTACGTCCGGGTGGCTACTCCGTTCTAGCACATTGATCAGTGCTATGTTCCCTCAAACAAAGTTTACCATGTTGAAGGTTGACTCATAAAAGCAATCCCCATAACAGTAATTTACTGTCTATCTTTAAGTCAAATAGGCACCCTCAAGAAACTACAGTAAGTGTGACGGACTTACAGGGTAGGAGAAGGGGGAAGATGGGCGAGGCTTGACTGGAATGGACGAAACATGACTGGAACGTTACCATACAAATCATTATATTTTTGTTTTATAATACAGTAATTGCGTGTGTATGTAGTTGTGCTTCCTCGTTACGTACAATTGTTTGCTGTGGTACCTGATAGTTCATGTATTTTTCCAGTTAATAATTACAGGATATTTGTAAGTTTGAGCAAGTGTAAACGTTAAGTGTTTGAACAATGTCAATAATAGTAAATATATCTATATTTGCTATTGTGTCAACTTATCAAGCATCTGATTAGGCTACTGATCAAGTTGGTGACATTTGGTACACAAAAACTGTTGCCTAAGCTGAATCAGTCGATGCCCCTAACTATCACTACCTCGTATAAACAGAATAGAAATTAATAGATCTAACATTCCAGCAGTTTCCCCTTAAGAATATTTCTATCGCACCATCACAATCCCTTTAGTTGAACTCGAAATTCGTTTCTCGCCAGCTCTTCTGGGGCTCTCTCTTATTCCATCTTTATTGATGACTGACTCAGTACAGAGTCGATGGTCAGTGATCTTCCTTCACCAGAGTGTCTTTAAACAGAACTGGAGTGACAATTTTTATTTTCATCCTGCTGTTCGCCACTGATTGGCTCGTTAGCCGATTGAGTGGTCGGTCACTTCTCTTCTGTTACGCACTGTTGGCAACTGCTAGACATGTACTGGCTCCTGGATGTATCTGTACCTGCACCAGTATTGATCAAGTCTGGTCTTGAAAGAGCTCACACTCGGTGCCGTCACAGCACTGGCAGATTGTTCCAAAAGTTTACAATTCTCAATCCGAAAAAGTGTGGCACCAGAGATGGAATGCTTCGGAGCCTGACTGCTCAACTCCCCGACAGTTACACTGAAGGAAACCTCCCCTTTATTTTATACGAACAAATACTCCAACTTACTTCTTGTGAAAATCAGGCAAATAAATTATTGGGTCTTATAAGAAGGTCGTTCAGATATCTAGACGGTCCGTCCCTCGTAACGATCTTCGAGGGTGAAGAGCTTCCCCATCTGGAATACTGTCACCCCCCCTGGTCCCCGAGTTATGCTAGGGATTGTCAGTTGGTTGAAAATGTTCAAAGGAGGGCCACCAGAATGGTGCCGGCATTTCGGCACCTCAGCTACCCTGAGAGATTGGAGCGCCTGAACTTGCTTAGCTTATACTACAGACGGGCAAGGGGTGACCTAATTGAGGTGTATAAGCATCTCAAGGGGCACTACTCAGTCGAATGTCCTTACTTGGAGCTGGCGGACGCTCATCCCACAAGGGGTCACAGCTCAAGATTGAAGAAGCCGCAAGTCCAAAAAACTGTGATGGCAAACTTTTTCGGAGTGAGAGTTGTGAACTCTTGGAACAATCTACCAGAAAGTGTTGTGACGGCACCGAGTGTGAGCTCTTTCAAGACAAAACTTGACCAACACTGGAGCAGGTTCAGGTACATTCAGGAGCCGGTGCATGCCCAGTACTTGCCAACAGTGCGTAACAGAGATGTGACCGATTGCCCAAGCGGCTAACGAGCCGATCAGTGGTGAAGAGGATAAAGTAAAAAAGTTACCGATCGCCCAAGCGGCTAACGAGCCGATCATTTGGTGAAGAGAATGAAAGAAAAAGAAAAGTAATCAGAGACGTGACCGATCGCTCAAGCGGCTAACGAGCCGATCAGTGGTGAAGAGGATAAAAGGAAAAACAATGTGAGCGTGTAGCGTACTGTAATGTGGCCAGTAGTCAATTCTCTTTAGATGTCTATTTTCTCTTTGTATGGCCACACAAACGTACGTACATGTAGATATCTCACACTCAGGAATGAGGTAGAATAGAAACTCACAACGCGTTTTCTGTATATATATTGTTGTACAGAGCAGTGCTAAGGAGTTACTAGGTGAGGAGTAGCTTGCTCAGAGGTCCTGTATGGCGAGGAGCTCTCTGAGGGAGCTGGGTGGTGAGGTGCTGGAGAGAGATCTTGCTGGTCCTGTAGGTCAGAGTAGAATGGTCTCCCTGGCCAGCCATGGCCGTATTTATACAATTTACGAGGATCAAGATTTGGGGTGAGCGTAGCGAGAGGGCCAATCACAGAGGAGGAGGCCAGGCACACCCGGCACTCTGGTCCTAGCGTTGCTATGTGTGCGTCCGCACTGGAGAGTAGGTCTATGAGGCTATGACCCAATGTCCTACAAATATGATTAAATGGTTGTTGCCTTGGTGAATGTATATAAAAACATAGACATAAATAAATGAGCTCGAACTCATCTAAGGTGGATGGAATTAGCAGATATTTTGGATGATAAAACAGCGTCAGCCACTACATGATTTCATATTAGCTAAGTGAAATTACTGCCACAGTATCAGTGATCGCAGTGTTTTTACCCTTTCCTTTCATGCCCTGCTCACTAACAAGTAATTTATAACTGAAGGATAGCCCCCAAAGAAGAAAAATACTACAATGTTGTCGCTTCGATTTTATTATTCAGTATCACCCAAACAACATCTGAAAAATTGGTGCAATTTCATTAAGTCCTTCTGGAGCTGACGGTCTCCTCCACCTTTACCTAAAATCGAAACGACAATGCACAGGTTTGGAGGTTAGGTAGGTTAGGTAGCCTCGATCAGGTTTTAATGGATTTTATGCATTATCGCTTCCATTTTCGTGTTCAATATCATACAAACAGTATCTCCAGAAATTTTGGTTCAAATCGTTCAAAACCATTATATTTCTGGTGTTTTCCTCCACCTTTACCTGAAATAATATAGCAGTGTAATATAGGCTTACCTTTCAGACATGGCAGTTATAACGTTGGTATTGCTCCATTCTTAATCCTTACAAGTCTTCTTGGAACTGGTAGTCCAAGCAGTATATTTTCAAGTTCTCCTCAAGCGCACTAGCCTCAAAATGCAGGCTGCGTATTTGGGCATTTTCACCATTTATAAAGTCCTTCCTCTTGCACAAGTGAATCCATCTTCTTTTCAGTTCTTTATCCTTCGGAAAAACATGGAAAGTTATATCACCCGTTTTTAATTTGTGATAAACAGTACACCCAAAACTAACCAAGTGCTTGGCATGTTTGTTATTGTTGACTTGTGTAGTAGTAGTGGCGTCAAGAGCACCAAGACCAAGAGGTTTCGTTTTCTTTGATGCATTAGCAGACCTTGACCACCGCAAGATGCTGTTTACTTGTACTGTAGTCTGCACTCTGCTGGTATTGGTGGTGTCGTCTGCAAGAAGAGCAATTGCCAATGTATTTTTTTACGGGGATTAGCCCACCGGGCACAAGTCGCTGACCCACAGCAATTTATGGTTATTCGGTTATTTTTCACCTTATTCTTGTGTTATATTAGCTCTTGCTTCTATATGCTTTCACTTGCAACTGTCTATATGCCAGTTTATATTTTCAATGTATTTTAAATAGCTGTGATAACGCAGAGGAGGGTGAAGCTGTCGTGGATTCCTCCCCTACAAGCACCGAACATTCTCGAATGCCCCAGCCTACGCCTCCAGAGCCGCCTACGGAGCGGGGGTCAACTATCAACCCACGCCTACCCCTGCCTTTTAAGGCCTGACACCGCTGTGACCACCCTCTTTTCTACTCAGTGCCACCAGCAAGCAACACCTCCTCCTCCACGTCAGCCTGGCGGCTCCCGCTCCCGCCGGCGACCTTGGCGTCCCTCAAGCCGCGTGCCCTCACTCTGGGCACCCTCACCACCCAGCTCTCTCTACTCAACGCTTATTACCATGCTACCTACCCAGAAACAAGCTGCATTGTACATCCAATACAACATGTATACAGTGAGCACATGTGAGTTTCCTTTCGCCATCCCATCCTGAGTGTGAGCCAATATCTCATAACCCTACAAAGCTTCAAAAGCTTACAACCCTCCCCCCAGCAGTCATACGTCATCAAACGTGGCCGTACCCATGGGCCAGTTTTGCTTTGGGTGTTGAGTCAGCGAAAAAAGACGCCATAGCTCATGTTATTATGAGTATCCAACCCCTGTTTCCTGTTACTGTCTCTTGTTCCCTTTCCCTTTCTAAATCCATTTTGATATTCAGATAACTCACTGTCTATTTTAAATTTTATTCTACTAAAAATTATTTTTATTGTAGCTTTGCAGGCATGACTTCTTAAGCTAATTGTTCTAAACTGGGTGAACTCTATGGCTCCTGGCTTTTAGGTAATGCTACAAATATTGAATATTTTAAGTCACTGGGAAGGCCTCATTTGAAGAATATAAAATTACATATTTTAGTCAAACATTTTATTCCATTCTTGTTGGAAGCTGATCAACCCCACAAACTTTATGATTTTTATTTTATTTTGCTCACATCTTCAACTTCTGATTCCAATAGTAGTAGTTTGATCTTTATTTCCTTTTCGTTTCTTACCTCTACTCTATCCTTATCATTCTACAGTAATATGTATAGTTCTACGTACTCTGCCCATCTACTGTAATTTACTTCTTTTGCCTCAAACAGGATCTTATTGCCTTTGCTTTTAAAAGTCCCACCCCATTTATTTCCTTTCTTTGGTTCATTTGTTGAGTCATTCTGTACTTTTATTTTTTGATTTATCGTTTTTCGTTTTATCGTCTTCGCCACTGATCGGCTTGTTAGCCGCTTGGACGGTCTGGTTTCTGTTACGAACTGTTGGCATGCACTGGCTCCTGAATGAACCTGAACCTGCTCCAGTGCTTATCAAGTCTGGTCTTGAAACAGTTCACACTCGGTGCCGTCACTACACTCCCTGGCAGATTGTTCCAAGGGTTCACAACTCTCACTCCGAAAAAGTTACCCCTCACAGCTTTTTAGGCTTGCGGCTTCTTCAACCTTGAGCTGTAACCCCTTATGAGACGAGCGTCAGCCAATTCCAGGTAAGGACACTCGACTGAGTAATGCCCTTTGAGATGCTTATACACCTCAATTAGGCGCCCCCCCCCCCCTTGCTCGTTTGTAGTATAAGCTAGGCAAGTTCAGGCGCTCCAATCTCTCAGGGTAGCTGAGGTGCCGTAGTGCAGGCACCAGTCTGGTGGCCCTCCTTTAGACATTTTCAATCAACTAACAGTCCCTAGCGTAACTCGGGGACCAGACGGGGTGACAGTACTCCAGATGGGGAAGCACTTCACTCCTAAAGATCGTTACGAGGGACGGACCATCTAGATATCCGAATGACCTCCAGGCAAATAAATTATGACCAATTTTGGAAGATGGGACGTATTAAATATTTTTGAGTATCCAACCCCTGTTTCCTGTTACTGTCTCTTGCCCTGTGAGGGCAAACTTTTTCGTAGTGAGAGTTGTGAACTCTTGGAACAATCTACCAGAAAGTGTTGTGACGGCACCGAGTGTGAGCTCTTTCAAGACCAGACTTGACCAACACTGGAGCAGGTTCAGGTACATTCAGGAGCCGGTGCATGCCCAGTACTTGCCAACAGTGCGTGACAGAGACGTGACCGATCGCCCAAGCGGCTAACGAGCCGATCAGTGATGAAGAGGATAAAAGTATAGAAGTAAAAGTATAAGTATAAGACCTACTATTGTAGTTTAGTTGCTTCTCACAATGGTCAGAGAACTTCAGTTCATTGTCAAGATAACATTAAGGTCTTTTTCACATTCGGTCTCTATTAACAATAATGTGATGACACGTATAAGTGAAAAAAAATGTTTTCTTGGACAGTACAGAGTACAGTGCAGTATGCACTTGAAGAGAATAGAAAATAGAAAGTAGATGGGTTGCAAATCTGAGAAATGCAAAAGATTTCAAGGTTGATAAATGAAAATTATAATAGATAGAAGGGAAAGTGTACTGAGAGAACAGAGGGTAAGGGAAAAATGCAACTGAAACACCCATACATACCCAAAAATCTTATAAGGGACTATATAATAATACAAGTGTGTAATGTTATGAACGCTTTATTGAGAACTATTCAACACTGTTGTATCATGTTGCTCACAATAAATGCTAAATAATGACGTATTTAATGATTCCTCAACAAGAACAAACGTTGATGTGCACAAAAAACCACAGCAAAAAATATTGAGACCATTACAATGTACATAACGAAGCATTAAAAAAAAATATTCCTTCACATACGTACACAAGATATAAACAAAGTGGGCTAAAAAATTATCATTCTTTTTACGAACAAGACGAGTTTGGCTAAAAATTATTTTCATTTTTATACTTAACAAGATTCGTTTTTTCTCTAATTATTTCATCCCTGGAACTATATGAAAATTGTAGTATGGAGAGCTGTATAAACGTCACTTGTGATCGTAAATTTCCTATCGCTGTTCAGAACATGGAAATTGGATAAAGAAGAAATCTATTTTCGACGTAGATAAGGTTAAAGGGAAACAATGCAGAGTTCGTAGAGGATACTTATGATGTGGAGTTTAAAAGTTATGGGTAGTACTTCACTGGCATTCTTGATGGTCATAATCAATAATGAACAATAATAAACTGGCTTCGGTCGCCCATGGGAGCGCTACCACGAGAAAAGTTGTGCTGTTGTTGACTCGCTTTTTGGACCGTTTTACACTTCAGTAGTACACCAGACCTCGGGTACAGCCTCAAAACATTATAATATCATTAATGTATATCATTCAAAAATTACTAACTTCACTTTCTAACTTTTACTGTTACCTTTTACTTCAGTTTTTTCTTCCATATTTCAACTTTTCTTTTTTATCTTTTGCTGTTGGCCTTTTACGGCCATCCTTAACCTTCAAAGTTAATTATAATTCCCTAACTTTCGCTTTTCTCTTTTGATTTCTACTTTTCTCCACAATCTGATTTTCTCCCATATGTAAAACTTGTTCAGACAATCCCTAGTCTTAGGAATCCTAAATTCATGGTGTAGGTAACTACTTCACTTACGTGATGGGCGGACCAGCATGCAGAATCATTAGTAAATGTTCTAAGCGTAACTGTTGGGTATTAGACGTGCAATTGACCGGTAGCCAAAAATCTATAGAAAGACTCTGCATGTGGCAGAGATAGATGGTAAAAGGCAAAATAATTACAATGACAATAATATAAACAAGCACCTTTTCATAATAATGCCAAACAGTGATGATGACCACCAATGCAACAAGGTCCTAGCCATATTTTTTTATATAGAAAAATATCATGGCAATAATGATTAAAAATAGTATAATCGAAATTTATTTAGAAATATATATCAACAACACCAATGACCATAGTATCCGTTGTTTCCAAGGTGAGAAACAGTTTAAAGGCATTATTTTATGAGACCAATATGGTGTAGCGGTGCAGCCACCAGTGTGTAGCAGCTGTAGGGCGAAGATGCAGGTGTTGAGTGGGGTGTATCTTGGCGTCCCAATGCCCTCACCTGAGTCTCATATAATCTGAGCTGATATGAAACTTGAACCACAAAGGAACTCCAACAGCCAAGATGCCCTCAAAAGGCTTATGAACAGTCTTAATGAAACTTGAAATTATTCAGAACAAAACGAGACAGACTGACACAAAATGGGGGAACTAGATCAAAACGAAATTGAAGATAACCTGAACTGATACGACCTGGCAATTTCAAGATAAAGTTATACTGTACTTGAAAATGAGATCCATAATGAGACTTACAAAAAATCTAGCATTTGCCGATTCACAACTGAGATCAACCTAGTCTAATTCATCTAAAATTTCATTTTCGATCACCTGAAGACAATGGGGATGTAACCTGGACTATCTCAACAGGAATTTAGTGATCAACGTTTAGGAAATACTGTATCTAAAATTATTAAAAATTATAAGAATTTATAGTCACTACAGAAAACTCAGTACATTATTGTAAGAAGACTATTTTTTTACAAAATTCTTGCGTTCTTCATCTCTGCTAATAAAAGACATTAGTAAACTTTTTTTTTAACTAAAAAGAATTTTATCACTTAAGCATGTTCAAAGTGTTGGTTCCTGACCATTGGAACACATCATATCAAGGGCAGGTCCAGGGGGGGGGGGGGGGGGATCCTGGGGGTCCTGATTTCCCTTTTCACCAGAAAATTCCAATACTTTTTCTTTAATGCAATATTGTACTCAGGCATTTTTGTATAGTAAAAGCATTTACTCTTGACTTCAGAATATCTCCTAATATCACGTGCACATGGCTTCAAAATGCCCATGATATTGGGTGGGCTCGCTGCGCTCGCCATGTTCCCCCACCCACAACTTCTTGGACCCCCCTTTTTGATATCCCTGGATCCGCCCCAGCCAGTTCCAAATGTAATTCAAATTTAACCTGGGTCGCAAGGATCGGCCGCCGAACCATATCTTTCGCTAATTTCTACTCTGCTTGAGGAAAACAAAAATTTGATCCTTAGCTTCTGAATCAGCTTGGCACACAGCTTTGAGAAATGTCTTAAGGGAGTTTTTGGTTTTGATGAAGACATGATGAACATAAGTGTTGAGTACCGCTATAGGGGTGAAAAATATCTGGAGCTGCCACAACCAGTATTATGAGGCATAGAACATGAAATCTAGACTCTTACAAGAAAAGAAGAACTTTAGCAGTGAAGAAACCAAAATTATATAAAAAATATGTCTTAATTTTTATCTTTACTAGAAATCGCACATTTACTTATATAGGACTGTGAATACTTTCTATATTAGTATTTTGCTTAATAAAATTATTTTTTAGACTCGGTTTATCTTTAATGCCGTTTCTTACCCATACACTACTCTATTGAAAATGGCCAGTGTTAAATTCTGTCCCAGATACATTGATCACTTACCAACAGTAACACCAAGTGACCCGGCCAGATACTCAATGATTCGTATGCTTGTTCTCTCCTCTAACTGGACACATAACAATGCACCCAAGTGACTCAATTAAGCTAAAGTACAAAGATTGCAGCCAAAATGGCACGGAAATTTAGAAATTGCACCAGACTCTACGGTGAACAAAAGCGTTCTTTTGTCTCATTGACGGGGATAAAAATTAACATACGAAGCTTTGAAAATCCAGAAGCTGTCCGGGTAGTTACTGAACCAGGAACCACAACCCCATCCTAACCAACTGTGGCGAACCTCTTAATTATAACTGTCAGACCATTTGCTATCACACCTTGTGCTAATAGATGTACGAGTGTCAGGTACTTAACAAGGAATGTTATGAGTCTTAACTAAGGGAAGTTGTTTGTGGTAGAAGATATTAAGGTTTTATGTGTCTGGAATATATAGAAACTCTGGAAGTCAGGAATATGTTAACTTCGAATATCTGGATATATGAGCAGTACATGCATGAATTTGTCAAGGGGTACATTTATATCAGATGATTTGGTTATGTCTGAAGATATAAGTATCTTAGTAGTTGCAAATGTGGCAGAGGATGTCAGGGAGGAAGGTATACCAAAAGATACAATCATTTTAGATCTGGAAGTGTCAAAGGATAATCATGTCGAAAGATTTTAGTTTATCAGTAGATGAAAATATTTTAAACGATATGGGAGAGTCACTTGTATTTATATACACGAGGGTCATTTTTTTTCAAGCATAGCAAATTTAAAAGTGCTAGTAGATGTAATGTTACATAATGTTACTAGGCACAATTACTGAAACACTAGTAGCTGTAACAATTGCAACTTGCTGGTAAACCCACTGTTATCAACATCCTAGCTGACACATTACTTCAGGTTCTATCAAAAATGTTGTTAGCTTTTGCAGCAGAGCTACCATGCACTTGGCATCTTATCTGGAGTGGCATTTGGTGCAGCAACTGCACGACTGACAGATGTAATCTGACAAAATGTAACCAATATCTGCTAGGACAGATGATTTTCTCAAAGTGCTCAAAGGATTGATCTAGACATTATGTTATTCCCACTTGCCTTGTAAGACCATCATCGTTACTGTTACACTATATTACCCCTTCAAGCATCAAAGCATCTTCACGCTGTCATATTGCGCTACTTCCTAAAATCACATAACATATTCACCTTCACAATGTATTACTCCCCAAAGCTTCATATCGTCATTGTCATCACCACCATCACACTGTGTTCCTCCTTCAAACTGCATAACAATATTATCATCATTATACAGCATTATTACTCCCTAAAGTCTTGTAACATCACCATCTCAAAGCATTACTCCTTCAATTCTCATAACATCATCATCATACTGTCTCATTCTCAACACAGCCTTAAGCTTCACCAAGGTAAACAAATGACCATCACTAAACCTACATACAAAACACTATGATAATATTTCTGAAGAACTACAACCTTGAAAAGGAGCTTCGTAAGGCTCATTCCCTTATACAGCCACAAGAAAAAATAAAGACTGAAAGCATCAACGCATCATATCATTCGTTGATGAAAAAAATACCAAGGCCAATTGGTTTAAAGACTTTCTGAAAGAATCATCACCTAACTGGCCAAATAAAAGAAAATATAAAGTCCAATGACAATAGAGCCATGTAATTACAGTTACTGCACTTGATAAAAAATTAAAGAATTCTAATAACTGTCACCTCAGGATTTTGCCAGAGATACTTATGGTTATATAAGTTTATCTTATCCACTAGTAGCATATATACTCTTTTGTTAACTATGTATTTGATTTCTATTAGGTACTGAATAATTTGTTTGGTGATATGTAAAAAAACACCGCAGTACAACCATAGGCGCAGTTTGCCAACTGGAAAACCCAGAGCTTTATCCCAAATACAACGTAACTATTTAATGAGTCACACAGAATTGCAACCAATTTTTCAAAAAAAATAAATAAATAAATAAAACAAAGCTAATAAATGCTATATATCTGACATGATATGGCATTTGTGGCATGTATTCTTAGATATCTGAAATATAATGAAATATAGAAAATCCAAGGAGGAAGAAGATACTGTAAAAGTCTACAATGGTTGAATGTTTCTAATCGGGTCTGCTGCAGAGCTTATGCATATATATTATACCATATGTAAATTTATAGAGTTGTTAAAACTCTTGCTCTATCAACCATTTTAAAGACTGTTTAAACATCAAGAGTGAATTGTAAACAAAACATCACAAAGTCCACAAGAGACAACAAGTTACAACAAGAAAATGAGCTTCCAGTCCCATTGGAGAGGCAGCGAAGGAATTGGATCCCAAAAGTCTGAGTAGAACTCTTTTCTTTTATACTTTATGATACTCTTATCGTCTAATCAATATGTTAGAATATAATTTTAATCATGAATATATCGCGGCTGTAAAAAAATTATTGATATAATCTTTATGTTAAAAAAAAAATGCATTCCACTCATAAATTTTGGGTACACCAAGTTTTTAAAACATATAATATAGGCAGATCATTATCAGGACTAGAATGTTCAATGAAAAGGCATTTTCGCGCTTACCTGACAACCGCAAAAGAGATGAATATCAAAATGGATATTAACTTCCAGTGCGCGCTAAGTCCATGCACTCGTAAGCATAATGTAACACCCACAATACGTCATGCAGAATAGATGTTAAAAAGGAAGTCTATCCAGTAGGCCCGCCATACTGGTTCATATGTAAAGTGAATAGGGATTATGAACACGGCAGAGAAGCCCCACAAGACTGTTCATCAGGGTTGTGATTCTTATGGAACTCCTCTTACAAACTCTCATTTCTTATAACATTTGCTTTCTTCTAAAAAAAAATATATATTTATATATATAAATAAAAAAAACCGTACAAACCACTTTTGGTGAGGATTTTGTCAATATACTACATTTAAATTCAAAAGAGGACATCTGATGTTTAACTGATAAAATGTACTGTATTCCTATTATACAATTTGAAAATATACTGTAATATCAAAATTTCTGTTGCTTTATTATCCCTTTAAATATAATTCTAAAAAATCTCCAAAAGTGCAGGGTTTGAACCACATAACAACGGCATACAATAAATGTATTTTATAAGACCATGGTTAAACAGCATTGTCTTAAATTATCTAATGCTTCTCAGTAACAGCTGACGGCTCAAGAACTTTAGTAATTTCTCATTACAAAATCACTTAAAAAATTAAACAAAAGTGATGTCACTGTGAAACATTACAGTTAGAAGAGTTTCAGTATCTTGAATCATTCATTATCTGATTTTATGCACCCAATGAGCCATCAAACTAACCTAAGATGCAGGAGTAATTCAGGGCACTGGTCTTGGCCTAGCATGTCTTGGTCTAATGGTTCTTGACCTTATACCTGCCTCAACCCAACACCTGTACCTCCGTAACATCTGCCTAACAGTATCGCAAAAATTATAAATATTTTGTCGGAGAAATGGGGAGTCCCGGTGTCTTGTACAGTTACACACATTCCTCAGTTAACGGCTTCATTTTCAGTGCGTACAGGTACTTACAAAACATTATGTGTCACATCGGACGCATAGTTGTATCATCTCTGTAATCTATAATACATGGTTAGGGATAATAATATGTACAGTATAGTATGAAAGAAATTAAATGATCACCGAAACAGACACATTTATTCATGATAGCTAATTTGTAGGATTATGGTAATCTGGAAGATACAAAAGCCAAGGTAGAAACCATAGCCATCTTGCTTCTTCCTTTACGAACTGTCTCTACTCCTTAAGGGGGTTCCTTCTGTTGTGATGGCGTCAGCCAAGGAATATCTCTCTCTTTAAGCTCAGAAACACCTCACAATTTCTATAAAACTTGAAAATAGCTTAGCGGTTCTAAAAACATTGTATTGGAAAAAAGCTTTGATTATATTGAAAAGAAAAAATCCCTGGCCACAGTGATGGGATTCTATCCGGCACACACAAAACTGACCCTAAAATTTGTCACCCAAAGTTTGTTTGTGGGGTTTTGAGTATAACTGCACAAGTCACCTGGGTGCCACAGTAGGGAGGCCAGCAACAGAGAGGAGAGCAGCATAAGGCAGTATACAGTTACAGGTCACTGAAGAAAGTGAATGCAAAAAGCCTCTGGTGATACATGGTCCTACATTTGATTACAAGTTGATCTAAATACCTAAACTAATGCTTTTATAAACCACAAAACCACGTGTTAAACCACAAACTTGGTGGCGTCTTTACCAGGGAGTATTTATAAAACAAGATAAATAACATCAAAAAACAGTTCAAAGCTTCTCCCCATTATGCTTCGTGCACTGGGGAGATGCAGGGCTTGAGGTAATATTATTACAGAAAAAATTATTACCAGAATCTTCCTGAACTTTAAAAAAATGTTCTCAATCTCTTGTTTGTCCAACTTCTCTGAATACTGTACAGTTCTAACAGAAGTAGTGTTTAGAAAGCGAATTCTAGATATGATAAAAGTCTGTCATCTGTGTAATGAAGTCGTGGGCACCTGGCTGGATGACTAACTTAGCCAATCACTGATGTAGTTAATTATCTGGATAATGACATCAGAGGTACTTGATTGGCGAGCTGGTTCAGCCATTCACTGAGGGTTTATAATGTCAATGATGAAGTAAATTTTCTGATCAAGAATCTACTTTGGAAACACATCCAATGAGTTTTTCAGTATTCTTTAGATGGAAATACAAACATATTTCCCATCAAACACCTTAAATTTGTTTCTCAACAGATTCTTAATTACAACACCTGACTACAACCACCATATCAAAGACTGTCTTATATATATATATATAATATAATATAAATATATATATATATAATATATATATATATATATATATATATATAATATATAATATAATATAATATATTTCATGTAGATCCACAATGAAAACGTGGATAAGATAAATCTTGATAAAATCACACGGGAAAAGGGAAACAACGGAGCACCTTAGCTTTCGTCTTTATTCAAGACATCTTCAGTTGCCTCTGAAGATGTCTTGAATAAAGACGGAAGCTAAGGTGCTCCGTTGTTTCCCTTTTCCCGTGTGATTTTATCAAGATATATATATATATATATATATATATATATATATATATATATATATATATATATATATATATATATATATATATATATGTGTGTGTGTGTGTATATATATTGTATATTTATATCTAACACCTTCCAGGTTACACAATGGAGAGTGTAAAGAACTGATGAGGAATTAAGACAGTGACAATTATACATTATGAATGATGTTTGGAGACTTAATTACAGAAGGGATGAGTATACGTTTCTCTTATAAAGATAACAGTCTCAAAGTTGTATGACAAATCAGTCTGGATCCCGAAAATATCCTAAACAACGAAATATAATCCTCGACGAGGTCATGTACACCACTGAGACAGTGGGAAACACGTTTAAAACATTCAGTTATTTTCTTTTATAATTACTAAATCACAAGTACAGTATATAGTAATGAGCCAAACTTTTCAAGTGGCTTTCTAAGAAGAAACAATGAAGATAGCTCAGATAAAGAGGAAATCGTAACCTGGCCTTACATAAACAGTGAGACCCCTTCTTAATTATATATCTTTGGTTCAAGTTTACATAAATGATTTCCTTACATAGTTTATATCAATATATTATATACATTAACAACGCAAAGATGATATATATGCAAACTAGACTTTTCATCAAAACAACATTAGAATGTGGCTATAAAATGACATCCAGTCCTAACGTTTTCCAAATACAAATGCCGTGTATTATTGCTGTGTGCGTGGCCTAGTAGCTAACTTAGGGGACCTTAGATGTAACGAGGGGTTGGCAGAAATCATCGTAGTGACTGGGCTGAGACCTGTGCTGAACTGAAAGCAACAAGAAGCTGCTCTACTTCATATAGTCTTAACTTACTGTAGCTGCAAAATAATTCAAGGATGAGGAATTACAAGCTGAAGATGGGCTATCCTGAAAGTTATCTTGATGTGGCTATCATCATCTGAGAACTTATAAACCATATTCAGCACCTATCAATGGCTTATAATCCCTTATCTGTTCACAAGTACACTTTAGGCCACGAGCATCGGGATTAACCATAAACTTGATAGGGAAGAAAGTTTCAGTGGTATGAACGGTTACTCTCCCGGACAAACAGGACTAGTCCCAACCCAGTCACATTAAGGTCTACTGCAGCCAATCGACGAGCAAGCGTTTGAGGAATGATGGTGGTGGATACGGTGATGTTTAGGGCGTGAATATCACAGATTACAATCTTCGGCAACCATCTTAATCTTTATGCCATCATTTCTCAAACTTGTTCTGCTAGTAGATGAGATCTTACCTCAAAATAATATAAAAAAGTGATGGTATATCATCGATATCGTAACATTGACACGACTACAGCACTGCAAATACACTACAGATAAAAACAAAACCATATTTCAAGGCAATAGCTTGTGTTTGTCACTGTAAAAGCCTTGAGACTTTAAATTATAATCCTTGCAAGGCAATATAATCTAATGAATCACTATACAAGAGCTGAGGATCGTAAACATGGTAGATGCTCATAATTGATAACCAAGAAACTCCTAAATTCAGGAAATTTAGACAAAGGTGGTGAGGAAGGAGAGAAAGGATAGGTGCAAACTGACAGGTGGACTGACCCAGTCACACACAACTTAGAAAATAGGGACTTGGCCCAGCTGTTTCTCTTAATGTAAGTGTGGTTTACACCTTTACAAGTCACGTAACATCTAAAGCAAAAATAAAGGTTTTAGAAAACATTAAAATATATGTCAACATTTAACATAAGAAATTTAAAAAATAACTTAAACGTCCCATACAAGTTATGGATATTTGCTACAGTTAAAAAGTTAAAGTACAATAAGGGAAGAGTTAATGAAGGCTTATGCGATTCAGTAAAAATAATTTCAGTACTTGCTGTTTGTAGATATGCAAAAAACAATCAAGTACATATAGGTATATTATCCTTGAATATTTCAACTACTTTTCAAAGCTGTTTATAAGACATTTATCTTTTCATGACTTCCCAAAAGTTTTCAAGTTTCTTTTTTCAATTTATTTTACAATTGTTCCTTCTGAACATAGAATTCAGATAAAAGACTAACCCCAATTGGAACAAGAAAGTGAGACTAGTTCCAGTTTTTATTTTTCGGTATCAGACAGTGAAGAGCTTGAATAACAAGAGCTCAACTGACTGTGTGTGGATGTATAATGGTGTGTATGTTTTATGCTTGTATGTAAGTTTGGGTTAATATATTCATGTGGGTTTGTGCAAAAGTAAATGGAAAAGGAGACCGGGGGGGGGGGGGGGGGAGGGAGACGACATTAGAGGTGTGTGAGGTACCACGGAGTCTGTGTCGCTCGTCACGAGTAACTTAATGATCTCCCCTATTTCTCCCTTCAATAGGTCTCATCTTAAAATGATGTCAACATACACATTATCCACATAATTATTTTATATACACGAGTACAAAGTTAACAGTCTTCAGTATATGCAACGGAGGCTACAAAAGGCTTCAAATTCATTGTGCACCACCGAGTTAGCATTAATTTCTTGTTAAAAAGGGGGCATGCATATGCTCCTTGAGGATAGTGCTCTATGACAGACTAAGGAAGCATATCATGGAGCATCATCTATGGCAGCAGAAGGGCTACATCTACCTGGATACTGAGGTTTGCTGGGAACGGAGGGCCTCAAGACTGAGGTCAATTAAAGTTTTTGGGAGGAAACCTCAGCTGGAGTAAACAAAATAATTATGGCAAAGAAACCTCAATATAAACCGAGGTTTGTCAAAAACAAAAGAACCCCCAAGAATTGTAGAGGTTACAGAGAGGTCCTGTACAGATCATGTCACCATCTGTTCTTAAGAGATGCTTTATGTAAGCATCTGGAGAAGACTTTGAAGGTCCTGTTACACCACATAAACATAACATAAATAGCTGGCTTCTGGCTCTCTTAAATAGGGCATGAGAAAAACTCATACTCGAATAATAGAGACATCACCACAAAGATGAAGTAGAGGCCGAACATAGTGGTGCCAAGGCCCTTATTCATCTTCCACTTGGAACAGGCGATGGAGATGATCACGAACATGAGCATACAGAACAGCATCATGATGGAGCACGCCATCCCACCTGTAAAAAAAATACAGGATATTATCTATGATGAAAAATACAGACTAGGATAGGTCAGGTTGCTCGACATCTAAAAGAAACAGAAAAGGTGTGGATTAGGCTAGTGTAAGGTGTCATATATCCTAAGGATATAAAGTATGTGTATTTTACTCAATGTTTGATGTAGTAAGTTAAATTGGTATGGGCGAGGTTACAAGACATTCTGGAGATACAGCAATATTAAGCTAGGATGAGTTAGGCTAGGTCTGGTTATGTTAAGAGTTTGTCATAATGTATCTAGGAAGAGAGGGGATATCCATGAGTAAGGTTAGATTGAGGGACACTGGTTCACACCTGGGTTCCCCCAGACAACCAAATGTGAATGGGTATCTGTATCTAACAGCACAGATGGAGAGGTGAAGCAGTGTTGGCCACATTGACAACTAGTGTACTGAAAAAGCCTTAGTTTACAGTGTGTTGTATCAACATTGGAAATTAATTTTATTTCTTAAATGAGAACTTTACATTTTAATAAAGTTAATTCAACTGTTGTGATTAATGGAATTTTACAGATGCAATGTACAGTATTACAAACTGACACTTTAAGTTAGGTGATAATTTTATACACACTCCCTGGAGTAATTTTAATGTTTAATTTGAAACAGACTGCTACTTCATGTGGTTCAATCTTTTGTTTTATCTGAACAAATCTGCCATTTTATCTGGGTCAGCCTGCTGCTTTACCGGACTTAGCAAGCTGTCTTATGAGAGATTCTGCTGCTTTATGAGTCACTCTGCTGTCCTGAAAATCAGTCCGTGTCTTATGAGTTAGTCAGCTGTCACAGGAGTCATCCTCATGTCTTACAAGTCAGTCTTATCTTTTCTCTTTCTCTTTTATCGTCTTCGCCACTGATCGGCCCGTTAGCCACTTGGGTGATCGGTCACGTCTCTGTTACACACTGTTGGCAAGTACTGGGCATGCACTGGCTCCTGAATGTATCTGAATCTGTTCCAGTGCTGGTCAAGTCTGGTCTTGAAACAGCTCACACTCTGTGCCGTCGCAACACTCTCCGGAAGGTTGTTCCAAGAGTCCACAACTCTCACTTTGAAATGTTTGCCTTCACAGTTTTCTGGACTTGCAGCTTCTTCAACCTCGAGCTGTGATCCCCGGTGGGGCGAGCGTCCACCAGCTCCAGGTATAGGACACTCGTAGTGCCCTTTGAGATTTTTATACACCTCAATTAAGTCCCCCTTTGCCCGTCTGTAGTATAGGCTAGGCAGTTGCAGGCGCTCTAATCTCTCTGGATAGCTGAGGTGTTGAAGTGCAGGCACCAGTCTGGTGGCCCTCCTTTGGACATTTTCAATTAACTGACAGTCCCTAGCTTATCTTGGGGACCAGACAAGGTGACAGTACTTCAGGCGGGAAAGCACCTCACACTTGAAGATCGTTACGAGGGACGGACCGTCTAGAAATCTGAACGACTTTTAGAAGACCTAATAATTTAGTTGCATGATTCACCTTCTTCTCACAATGGCCCGAGAACTTCAGTTCATCGTCAACATACACACCCAGGTCCTTTTCGCATTCAGTCTTTATTAATGCAGTTTTTTTGTCCCGCTGGGACATGTGATACGCCTCCTTACCGTTGGTGCATCCAGGGTGAGTCCTCTTACACTTCGTGACATTGAATCTTAGCAGCCATTTCTTCGACCATTCTTGGAGCTCACAGAGATATTTCTGCAGCTCTTCACAGTCTGTTTGGTTCTTAATTTCCTTGAATAACTTGGCATTGTCCACAAACATTTGTATGGAGGAATGTATAGCTTCTGGCATGTCATTTATGAAACAAACAAACAACAGCGGGCCCAATACACTGCCCTGTGGTTCCCCGCTTGTCACAGGTACACATGACGATTTCGTACCATTAATCACCACACACTGCTTGCGATCGTAGAGAAAGTCTCCGATCCATGCTTGGAAACTTTCCAGAATCCCTTACCCTTCCAGTTTAATTCACAGCCTTTCATTGGGTACGCTGTTGAAAGCCCTGGTAAAATGTAAGTATGTATTGTTGACATTGCCACCCTGTTCCAGAATTTGGGTCCAAACGTCCAGTATCTTAAGTAAATATGTTAAAGAGGAGCGTCCTGGCATAAAACCGGGTCGGTAATCATTTACAAGGTTGTTTTGTAGATGTTCCATCATGACATCTCTGATAATACTGTCAAGTACTTTGAATACTATGTTGGTCAGGCTCACTGGTCTATAATTATTCGTGGAGTGATGATCGCCCTTCTTGAAAATAGGGTTCACATAAGCCATTTTCCAATCACTGGGGACCCCTTGCTCACCCAGGCATTTACAGAACAGGATCTCCAGGGGCTCAGCAAGCTCTTTGCACAACTCTCTTAGTACTCTGGGATGCACCATGTTAGGGCCGGGACTCTCATGAACCTTTAGCTTTGACAATTTGTTTCTTATAATCTCTTCTGAGAACACAATGTGGGTCAGCGCTGTGCAGAAACGCTTGTCCTCAAACTCAGGAAGATTGTTCACATCCTCACCTGTGAACACCGAGAAAGAGAAACTGTGCAACGCCTTCGCCTTGTATTGGTCAAAAACAGCGTAACTACCATCTTCACGCCTCAGGTCTGAAACACTTAGTCTCATTTTTAATTTCGACTTTGCGTAGTGGTAAAACGCTTTTGGGTTTGACGACCTCACTTGCAATCCGCCTCTGGTACTCTTTTTCAGCCCTTCTACACTCTGACTTTGCACGGTTCCTGGATCTGGCATACATCCTCCTGTCCTGCTCATCATTTCTCCTAACCCACATCTTGAATTTCTGGGTTTTCTTTTTAACTTTGCTGACCGCAACATGGTTCATGTGTTGCGGTCTCCTTGTATTCCTGGGGGCATTGGGTTTGGTCTTAGTTACATATTTATCGATAAAATGGTTCACTTTACTGGCTATGATATTTAGTGTAGTGTCTGCATTCTTATACCTTAGTGAGTCAGGCCATTGGATGCCCCTCATCTCCTCCCTCATCCCGTCTCTTGAGCTTGTCTGTCGTTTAATGAATCACACTGCATTCTTATGAATCATCATGATTCATTCAATCTGTCGCCTTATACAGTAAGGCAATCTGTTGTCCTTTGATACAATCTGCTGTCTTATGAGCTAATATGTTGTCTTATGAGCTAATATGTTGTCTTATGAGCTAATATGTTGTCTTATGAGCTAATATGTTGTCTTATGAGCTAATATATTGTCTTATGAGCTAATATGTTGTCTTATGAGCTAATATATTGTCTTATGAGCTAATATGTTGTCTTATGAGCTAATATGTTGTCTTATGAGCTAATATATTGTCTTATGAGCTAATATGTTGTCTTATGAGCTAATATATTGTCTTATGAGCTAATATATTGTCTTATGAGCTAATATATTGTCTTATGAGCTAATATGTTGTCTTATGAGCTAATATATTGTCTTATGAGCTAATATGTTGTGTTTTGAACAAAAGGTTCATAAGAGCCCTGGCCCTGACACAGTGCATCCGAGAGTGCTAAGAGAGTTGTGCAAAGAGCTTGCTGAGTCACCTAAGATCCTATTCTGTAAATACCTGGATGAGCAAAAGGTCCCCAGTGACTAGGGGGAAGTTTGAAGCTAAGTTTTTATTACCCCCAGGTTATATTGAACCACATACCCCAGGTACTTTGAAACTATGTTTAAATTACCAGAAGGGGAATCTGAAATTGCTACACCTGTCCAGCCTATGAACGAGTATGATGTTTTATGAGATATATGCATTTTAGGGCTATGGTATATACTATGAGCTAATATGCTGTCCTGTGAGCTAATCTGCTGTCATATGAGCTAATCTGCTGTCTTATCAGCTAATCTGCTGTCTTATGAGCTAATCTGCTGTCAGTTGAGCTAATCTGTTGTTTTGTGAGCTAATCTGCTGTCTTATGAGCTAATCTGCTGTCATATGAGCTAATCTGCTGTCTTATGAGCTAATCTGCTGTCTTATGAGCTAATCTGCTGTCATATGAGTTAATCTGCTGTCTTGTGAGTCGTTTTACTGTCTTATGAGTCACTCTGCTGCCTTACCTGAGTTGACAACGATGGGGTCAATACTAGCTGGATTCTCGACGTCATTGAGAACGTTCTTGATTACCTGCACCAAGGCAAACAGTAGCCAGGGGATGGGCAGCCTGCAATACATACACACACACATAAATACACCTTACTTACTGCATTTAAATCTATCTCTTTCTCTAGGCACCACCGCCATTAAAGTCATCCCTTTCTCTTGATCTCTCCGTGTCTGGTGTGAGTCTGATAATAATTCTCTCCTGTCTCTCCATCATGACTTGAATTTAATTAAAATTAATTATATTCTTTTTGTGTTACGCTGTGCGGCAATTATCGAATTTAAAACATTTGTCAAAATTCTGGGAGGTAGAGTGCGGCCAGAGACACCGATGGGGGAAGAGCTTCCCTGTGTACTCCCGTCATCCCGCCCGGTTCACACGATGTACGCGCCGATCAGTGCTGTTTTCGAGAAACGAAGAGGCTGACTGTTGTTTATTATCATGAGAAAACCTTCCTGACCAGCTTTCAGACATATGTCAGCTACTCACTCCTTGTTTACATACGTGTAACAGCATCCAACAAGAGGAAGACAGAAGAAGGTTGCCCGCTGTCTACTATATACAGAACAACCCTCTACCCGCCTCACAGTTTCGCTAGATTACCGTCGGCTCTCCAGCTCTATGTGGGAGGTGTCTCAGCATTTTTTCAGGGCTGTGAACAGTGAATAATACTCATATTGGACAGTTTGGTGTGACGTCTTAAACCACTTACTGGTTGAAATTGTCATTACACTTCAATACCTGAGGCCGGTCGTGAACATTGAAAACCACAAGGTTTGAACACTGACCAGTAGAGTGAGTGAACACTGAAAATTACCATTGTTTAGTCCGAGATTACAGGGCATGTTTAAATTTACAGTGACTGCAGTGAACTAACTGCTAAGTCCCAGGTAACTGTTACACTATTGTTATATTTAGGTTGTAGTGTGACTGGGAATGACTGTATAAGTGAATTATTGTATTAATAACTGTAGGAATCTTGTATAAAGTTGAAAAATAAATGATCCAGCTTCATTAACTCTTAACGTGTGTATACGTTTATTATTGTCCATATGATTCCTGTCGCATTTCTGGCAGGACCCAATCCTGTCGAGGTCTGGTAATGAAAATATTTACCGTGAAACAGGGACACCTTTCCTTGTTGCAACTAAAGATAAGTAAAGTGAATATTGTCATTATTGCTTAATATCTTTAAATAACCTCTTAGCCTGACATTCTCACTTGTTCTCCATTCCACTCCGTCTTAGTTATTCATGAGACTAATTATGTTTTATATTCGTGTATTAAAAGAGGTGATCAAGGTGGGAACAAAACAAGTGGTAAATACAAAGCCTTGAAATGTGCTTATTACACCACTGTATTGATTTCAAAATTGCTAAATGTTAGTTGTGTTTTATGCCTTTTTTTGTTTACTTTTGACGTCGTTTTTTGAGAAATTCGGGTTTCCTAAAAACTTATCAAAACAGACACAGAAGTAGAAAAATATACAGGTAATGAGATCCTATACACAGGCAAGACAGAAATGGAGAGATAGAGGAGAGGATAGGACAGGAGACTTACCCACAGGTCACATCAAACAGGTTGCTGCCGACGGACGATGACACGGCCATGTCCCCGAAGCCCTTCCTGGCCACGATAACGGAGGTGATGAGGTCAGGCACCGATGTACCCGCCGCCAAGATCGTCAGCCCCATCACCTGCAACACTCAATATGTCAGCACTAAGCTCCTGCAATATAATATGTCGGATGGTCACCACACTGGCGCCGGCACCCAGACAACTCACTTATCAAGAGATTACATCGTCTTCACTTGCCTAGTTTATATTATAGAAGGGCAAGAGGCGATTTAATAGAAACTTATAAGCACTTCAAAGGGAATTACTCAGTCAAGTGTATATTCCTGGAGTTAGTGGATGGCCGCCCCACTAGAGGTCATAGCCTCAAGTCAAATAAGCGACCAGTAAAGAAAACTGTCAGACGCTAACTTCTTTGGCTCAAAAGTTATGAACTCTTGGAACAACCTGCCAGAGAGTGTTGTGGCAGTACCAAGCATAAGCTCATTTAAGCCCATACTTGAACACTGGCGCATGTTAAGGTAATTTTTTTTATCGCCCAAGTCAGGAATACTTTCAATAAATCCATTTCCCTACGAGCAAGCTCCAATCAATACACACAGATGTCAGTAACACCCACTGTCCTCTTTATTAAATTATATATTTTTATGTATATTATTAAATGAAAAATAACTTAGCATAAAAAAGATAATTTATTATGTAGAGTACAGTATCCCCCCAAAAGTATCTGCCAGGATGGGTCCCGATGATGTCCCGGGAGGGTTGGTGTGCGTGGCTTACTGATACTACTACATTTGGTAACCGAACATTATATTATTTACGCCGAAATATCTATCACCAGTGGTCTCATAATGTTTCAAACAGAGTGTGGACATACGTTTTTGAGTTACTGTACATTATTATGATGAATAGTTATATATAAAACATTACTAGTAAAAATATGATTAAATGTTTAAATTTCTCGTTGTATCTTCCTTGATTACAAAGGGGATACAGAATAAATATTTATTTACCCATGAAACAAGGGTTTAAAGTAGACCAGTTACTCAGAATAGCGAGATATAAATTTGGTGTGAGTCTGTACTCCCTGTCTACATGTTGACATTATCTAACAACTTTCAGTGTCGTGTTCTCATTACCAATAATTTTCACGGTAAGGTTGATATTAACGAGTTTTTTTATTGCAGCTCTCATATCAACTAGTACTAGTCATTTTCCTACAATGGTTAAAATTTATTCCCAAAGTAATTTACTGCTATTGCAAGACGTTTAAGTTTTTAATCTGATATTATCGAATATTGGAAAGTTAATTATCATAATCAATTACAATAATTAGCAAGTAAGAAATGATCTATAGTGTGTACAGTATATGAAAGAGAGAGGACCTATACCTCAGGTGGGATGTTGATCACCTCTCCTACAAGGGACGCCCACCACACCATCAGGTAGGAGAAGGCGGCGATCCATAGGATACTTCCTAGGAAGGTCACGAAGAAGAACCGCTTTCCTGAGGACCAGAGGCAGAATGAGTATGTTACAGGGGTACAGCAGGGGTCACGCGGGTACAGCGGGGGTCACCGAATTACAGTAGGGGTCACAGGTTTACTTCAGAGATCGTGTTGATGGATATATTGTACATATAGTACACTTTGCAACGCGAAGCCAAAACGAGACGAATTTTAACAACCATGGAAACCGAACACTGCACCATTATTGATGACATCATCAACCACTAGTAACTAACTCGACCTTAACAAGTTGTATGTACGAGACTGATCCTGGGCGTTTAATAATACTGTCAACCCCCTCATAACCTTCTCACCTACATCGTGTAATGGCCTAACATTTCCTTCTGTTGGTCCTAGGTTGTCACCATCACATCATCTCTACCTGATAAAATATCTCATCTCCTGCCCTAAGGGTTGCTGTTTCGCACCCAGGGGACCACAAGTCCATCCATCTGTAAATGGGTACGTAACTTGAAAGTTGAGGAAGCGATGGCTGTCGAGTGCACTACCGGCCTCGCTCTTGTTCTGTACCGAAAGCTTAGCATATAGTGTGCTGTATCCACATTGTTCCCAATGGACCATCAAGCCTATAGAACTCATTATTCACCTCGTGATCTTAAACTATGAGTTTCCTGTCTCAGGGGCTAATTTTAGATCTCTGTAGGATTGCCTGAACAATGCTGAGCTGTAGGATTCATTTTGTATTTTAAGACTTAACACTAATAGCCTCTCTTGACCGCTGTATCCTTAAAACACCTGGTGTTTTTTGGTGTTAGCAGCCTAAGACCCAGCCTCCTTTGGCCTTTGTAGTCTACAATCAATCTCTGACGACCATTTAAGCATTAGACAGATCTCCTGGAAGGGGAAAAGAAATGGTCTCCTACAGATAAAATGGACTAATTCTGACTGACCTGTACAACCCAAGACCAATATCTTGTGGTCTCTACAACCAAGACAAACCTCTTGTGGTCTTTACAGCCTAAGACTAACTATTGTAGTTTCTTTCCTCAAAGAACTATTTCTTGTGTCCTTCGCTGTCAATGACCGACCTCTTGCGGCCCTACATTCTGAGACCAAATCTATGGAAGGCTTTACGGCTTATCTGAGAAGTAAGGTAAGGGGTCCCTATTATCAAAAAGAGTAACTGACTGATTGGTTAGCAGACTGGGTGGCTGAATGAATACCTTACTGAATGACTGACGGTGACTTACTGACTGACTCATTGACTGAATGAGTGAGTGACTGACCTCTGGGAGTTCTGGTGTCTGGCAGAGTGATCCAGAGAGGGATGATGAGAGGGGCCACCACAATGTAGGTGATCCGCTTCCTGCAGGTGTCGGGCCAGCGGAGGTCGATAGGCTTGGTCTCATCCTCGTCGTCCCCATCGCCCTGCAAAACATAGCCGCAACTCGGGCACATCAGTCAACGCCACTACCCACATTAACTCCTTTAGCGACGGCGCCTTTTGACAGAACAGCCGCTCGCTCGATTTATCTTCCTCTCTAAGTCAGGACCAAAACAAAAACAACAAACACAAAAACTTGGTTATATGAGTTTCCCTTTTCTTTAATTACTCTAAAACAAACTGATGGTCGTATGTGCAAGTGCTTGAAAAATGTCTATTGTATGACACAAACACTCAAACCAAAACAGTCATCAACAACAAATCACAAAAGCTGGCGGACTACAAGTTATTTTTTCATTCTAAATTTGACTCTAATTACAGCTTTTTTCAAATTAAGGTTTTACTGTGATGTAGGTGGATTAATCTATAGAGACACTCGTGAGTTACAGGTCAACTCTAAAGGCTACGGGATTCCTTAAACTTAGATTTATATGCAGATGAGTGTGCAAACTAAGTGGTGATCCTTGCAAGTTGCAGCCGGTGGTGCATGCATCGCTGTACAGGGACAGTGCACGGGGTGTGTATGAGAGAGAGAGAGAGAGAGAGAGAGAGAGAGAGAGAGAGAGAGAGAGAGAGAGAGAGAGAGAGAGAGAGAGAGAGAGAGAGAGATTATACTGTATATATATAGAGCCATAAAATGTAAATGACGTTTTTACCAAATAAATATAACTGTTTTTCTCGCTGTATCTTAATAGAAAATAGTTCGCATTAGGTAAAATTTGTTGTGTTTCATTTCATACATTTTTCACTATCATAATACCAAACCATACCTGACCAAAATCAGGTAAACTTTGATTAGTTTATGATAGAAAATGCCGTCTTACGTGAAGCAGCAAATCTTACCATTTATGGAATAATTTCCTTTAAATTATAACGAGACAAAAAGTTATCCTTATTTACCAAAGACGCCTTTTGCGTTTTAAGGAGTAATCTGAAGAAAACCCCCATTTACAGTATATACGGTCATCGAAAAAGACTTCCTAGGTGTTAATATACCATCCAAAATCTCGGCATTTTTTATCGAAGAATCTGCATTTATGGACACAGCGAAAAAGATTGAATAACAGTAAGAGAGAGAGAGAGAGAGAGAGAGAGAGAGAGAGAGAGAGAGAGAGAGAGAGAGAGAGAGAGGGGGGGGGGGGGGGAGGTCATATCGCTGAGTGCAGGCGTGTGAGTCTATTTCAGCCATGCTGATTCTGTGCAACAATCAGGAATGGTGCCATAAGCACCATGGCTGCCTGTAGGAGTGCCATGGTGGCGCTTAAGAGTACCCTGTTAACCTTTATGAATACCATGTTGGCCTGTAAGAGTACCATGGTGGCCTGGAAAACCATGGCAGCCTGTAAGAGTACCATGGCAGTCTGTAAGACTATTATGGTAGCCTGTACATGTATCTTGGTAGCCTGTACGAGTATCATGGTAGCCTGTATGAGTATCATGGTAACCTGTATGAGTATCATGGTAACCTGTACGAGTATCATGGTAGCCTGTAAGAGTACCATGGTAGCCTGTAAGAGTACCATGGTAGCCTGTAAGAGTACCATGGTAGCCTGTAAGAGTACCATGGTAGCCTGTAAGAGTATCATGGTAGCCTGTAAGATTATCATGGTAGCCTGTAAGAGTATCATGGTAGCCTGTAAGAGTATCATGGTAGCCTGTAAGACTATCATGGTAGCCTGTAAGATTATCATGTTAACCTATAAGAGTATCATGGTAGCCTGTAAGAGTACCATGGTAGCCTGCAAGAGTATCATGGTAGCCTGTAAGATTATCATGTTAACCTGCAAGAGTATCATGGTAGCCTGTAAGAGTACCATGGTAGCCTGCAAGAGTATCATGGTAGCCTGTAAGATTATCATGTTAACCTGTAAGAGTATCATGGTAGCCTGTAAGATTATCATGTTAACCTGTAAGAGTATCATGGTAACCTGCAAGAGTATCATGGTAGCCTGTAAGAGTACCATGGTAGCCTGCAAGAGTATCATGGTAGCCTGTAAGATTATCATGTTAACCTGCAAGAGTATCATGGTAGCCTGTAAGAGTACCATGGTAGCCTGCAAGAGTATCATGGTAGCCTGTAAGATTATCATGTTAACCTGTAAGAGTATCATGGTAGCCTGTAAGATTATCATGTTAACCTGTAAGAGTATCATGGTAACCTGCAAGAGTATCATGGTAGCCTGTAAGAGTACCATGGTAACCTGCAAGAGTATCATGGTAACCTGTAAGAGTATCCTGGTAGTCTGTAAAACAATGCCAAGAAAAATTTTCTTGCCAAAAGTAGAAAAAGGAATAAAAAATTTCTTATATTTTAACCTGAAGAAAAAGAAAGGAGCCATTTTGTCATAACATATTTAATGTTAGGTAACAGGAATGATTTAATAACTTAACTTGTTTTATCATAACAAGGATGTGTCTTTTAACCTTAAAATATTTATAAAATGTGGTACTAATATTATATATATATATATATATATATATATATATATATATATATATATATATATATATATATATATATATATATATATATATATATATATATATATATATATTTTTTTTTTTTTTTTTTAGAAGAAAATTGTGCTGGGTGGGATATATGAAAGGGAAGTTTTGATGTCCTGATGAATCGTAAAAATTATAAAGAATACTATTGTTGTTTTTCGTTCTGGCGATCATGGAATGCACTTAAGTAGTTAGTACTAAGTCTCTAATATAATGGTGCTCGATAAAGATTTAATGGCGTGTATATTAATATATAAATGATAGTAATTTTGAAATCACTTACCACTGGGGAGGGGGGGGGGGGACCTTACCTCAGCACAGAGCCTACCATTATATTAGTGCCGACAGAAGAAATCAAAACACAAGGAGTAAAATATTAAATACTGTATACACGTCACCTGGGCGTCTCCGATGGTACCAGGCTCTGTGCGTAACACACACACACACACACACACACGTACACGTACTGTACTTACACAGAGGAGAGACTAATCAGAGGCTGTGAACCTGAAGGTTAAAGTGAACTAACGGGTGAAGTTCAAAGTTGATCCTCTTCACAACAGGTCAGTTTTTAGTGGAAAGGTCACTTACTGACCTCGACCGGGACAAGGGAATGAGGTCAAAACCATGACTGAGAGTGTAAACTAATGGTTAGACAGGTCACTATGTTATGCACCGCCGTGAAAACTGTGCCTGTCTGTGGTCTTTAATGGTTGAGCGGGTCTCTGAGTGACAGACCTGACAGATACTGCACACCTGGGCTGCCATTACCTACATGAGGCAACTTCAGTAGTTAACTTGGCTATCTGAGTCAACTTGTGGCCACTGATACTGCTGCTGTACGAACACTAAAACAGGAATGTCGTCTCCTCTGGCCAGGTCTACGATTCTGTAAGTTTCTCTCGTTATAGTTTCCTCAGACTGGAGACGGGACAAACCTGACTGACTGGGTCACTCAAGCCACACCTCGAAGACGGAGCCCAAACCTCAACACTACACCGAGGCTCGACCCCAGTGTAATCACATAAGCTCATTAAGGTATATTTGAGAATCATAATGCGTTGAATAACATAAGAATCTAACCTCAGACCGCTCACAGGATGAATATAGGGTGCACAGTAAACTAGCTACTGAAATTGTAGTAGCATCGAAGTGTAGGTCTACATCACCGACTCAAGTGTCAGGATTTATTTAGGACAACAGTCGAATTGCAAGTAATTTCCTAATAAACTTTTCACTCCTCTGACGGAACCTTTTCTCTGTGTATTTTAATAATAAACTAGCTTACTAAACACTGGAAAATAAAAATATCTTTTCTCCTAAGATTCTTAATAACTGATAAGTTATTGATAGAAATTCAATTACTACAACTTGTTGCCAAGACTATTCACAACTGATGAATTATAAAATAAAAGCAGTTACGTATACACACACACACACACACACACATATATATATATAATATATATATATATATATATATATATATATATATATATATATATATATATATATATATATATATATATATATATATATATAACCTGTAAATAACGCATTTTGTGTTACTAAGACAACTTCGAGTGGTGCAGTGTGCGTAAACTAACTCTAGTCTTTGTTGACACAATCATACTCAGTACATGCCCAAGGCATAATATACTGTACTGTATGTACATGATTAAGAGAGTTCACACATGTATATTTACTTGTGTATACTGTATTTATATGCGTACATGGTGTGAGCTTTTGTATTTCTAAATATAATGTATATTTACACTATGCACAATATTTTCTGTTCTATTTTTTGTTATCTTCGCAAGCAATAGTAATCCCACAATGACCTAACAGCTCGGGATCAAAACAGCTAAACTCCAAAAATTAGGTCATACCTCACAATACAAGGACCCAGTAGTGACGTAATGTAAACACGTGACGTCATCATCCCAGGCTCACTCCCTTTGGCTGCCCAACTAGTGTATGTTGTTTTGTTCACATATCGGGTGAGTTCTTGCAAGAGATCGGACTGTATACTCACTAACCCATTAGAATTGTTCTTAGTTTTCGGACTGACTTTTATTTTTGCGTTCACGTGCATGTTCAGTTGTAAATACCGGATCGACGAGGGAAATTTGGTAAATAGGAGAGGAAAAAGAGAAAAATGGTGACGGTAGTGATGAGGGACGGTGGAGGGAAGAGGAATAGAGAAAAGGGGAGAAGGGAGGGAAGAGAAAGGTGGAATTGAGGGGGAAGGGAAATGTTGGAATGAGGAGAAGGTGGGTGAAGAAGAGGGGAAGGGCGGGAGGAAAGGATAGGAGAGGGAATGGTGATGGGAGGGGAAAAACGGGGCGAAGAAGATGGGAGTGAAGGATGAGGCGGAGGAAAAGGGTATGTGAGGCCAGGCGAACGGCTGAAGAAGTGGGGGAGAGGAAAGAGAAGAAGGGAAGGGGGAACAAAGGGAGATGGGGGGGGGGGAGAAAGGGGAAGAAAGAAGAGGAAAGACAAAGTGAAGGAGGAGGGGTGAGGAAGGAAAGGAGGGAGTATTGGAGGAAAGAGAAGAGAAATATAAAAGGAGGGAGGGAAAGAGGGAAGGAAGAAGAATAGGAGGAGAGAGAAGAGGAGTTAGAGGGAGGAGGAGAAATGGAAAGAGAGAAAGAGGTGAGGAGGGTGGGTAAGGGAGAGAAAGGAGGAGAGGGAGACAGCAACGTAGACTAGCCTGAGGTAAGACGATTCGCAACACCTCTTGCAAACCTTACTACAAATTTCCTTTTATAATTATCTCCTTTATCACATATTCCTCTACGAATGAAAATAATCAAATTAGTAACAAAACGTAACAAGAAAGGTTAAAAAAAAAAATTGCAATAAATGAAGGGAGTTAAAAAAAAGTTATCGAGCCTCGGATGGTGGTGGTGTAGATGTTGTCTGGGGTACGAACCTAAAATAATATTAAATAAATATTTTTATTTCATTTCCTATTTTTTTTGTATTCTCATAAAAATCAAATAAATTAAAGACTAAAATTAATGGAGAATGAGGAATGAGCGATAAATTGAGTAAAAGGGAAAGCGAAGGAAAGAAGACGGTGAGTGTGTGTTGATTGGACATCTTTAAAGGAGATGAGATGAGAGGTGAGGTGCGTGGGTGGTGGTGGTGGTGGGTTGTAGGATGGCCACGCCCTCGCTCATCTGCCACCCACAAACACACTTATCTCCTTCCTGGTGCCTCTCACCCACGCAATTCCTGGATCACACTTGATTTTCTTCCTGTACCCAGCCCTTCCTGACGCCACCCATTGATTCTTTCACCTCACCTGAAACCAACCCACACCCTCCTCCTGTCACCCACCTACACCCTCCTCCTGTCACCCACCTACACCCTCTCCTGCCACCCACCTACACCCTCCTCTGTCACCCACCTACACCCTCCTCCTGCCGCCCACCTACACCCTCCTCTTGCCGCCCACCTACACCCTCCTCCTGTCACCCACCTACACCCTCCTCAAGTCACCCACCTACACCCTCCTCCAGTCACCCACCTACACCCTCCTCCTGCCACCCACCTACACCCTCCTCCTGTCACCCACCTACACCCTCCCCTGCCACCCACCTACACCCTCCTCCTGCCGCCCACCTACACCCCCACGCCCTACCTACGATACAGTTACAATATGTGGATGTATTCAATAGGTAGCGTGTTGAGGCGTCGTCCACGTTTATCAGTTTTTATACAAGGAAAAACCTTTGAAAACGTAAAAGCTATTTTTTAATTTTAAGAGAAACCGATAATTAATCCTGTAAACGCGGGACACTGGTATAATAATAATAATAATAATAATAATAATAATAATAATAATAAGTCACGACGCAGAATTATTATTATTGTTTACTAGTGAATGTGTGTTCTTTGTTAACATGTATGCCTAACATTACATAACAATGAATAACTTAAATCATAAATAAGGTGGAAATAAATCGCCTTATAATCATGAATTTTGTTTTTATCACCTACTACTATGGGAGCTTCATTAATTGTTTCCGCACAAAACGACTATGGCAGAAAATGGAGACCCTTACACGGGTAACTAAAGTAAGATGCTGCTGCGCACTGTTCAGTCTCGAAGGGAAGTGATAATCCCTGAATATCACCACATAGACTTAATGATTATCATTCAAATGGAAATGAATCATATTACACAAGAGGATATAAATGATAAAAGCCAATAGAATCAATATATCAAACCGAAGTGAACGTTTTGGATACTAAACAAATCAATGTTTCCAAAAATCAACAGTATAAATGTCAATAACAGAACATGAGAGATGTAAAAACCAAGTTGGCTTACCTTACCCCTGCGACCACTAACGACCTCTCCCAGCTGGTGCAGAGAGTCGGGCAGGTGAGAAGCAACATCAAGAGAAGCATCTAATGGCGGCGGTGACGTCACAAACAAAAACTACGGCGCCTCAGTGACGTCACAAACATAAACTACGTTACAACATAAATATATAAACAGAACGAAGGGCAGGTAAAGGCAGTTTGTCTCACTGCTCATTTTATAGGTGAGCGGAAACGGAGGAAAATGATACTTCTTGTATGAAGATTTTCCTCCGAAGATTCTACATTGATTATATAGTTACAGCAAAAGCGCCTTTATGAAAGATGAAGACGAAGAAAGAGACAACATGGATTATTACTACACTTGGAGAGAACGTACACATTAAACACGCATTTCGGAGATTTTTTTCTTTCAAGTAAATGTTATCGTTTTTAGGGTAAAATCTCCGAAAGGCATTATAGTTGGTACAGTAGTGGTGATGTTGACGCCGACGTGTACAGGCGGGAAACTGGGGTCCCAGGAAGATGCTACAGGAACACTGACAAACCAACACATCAAAACACACACAGACTTACACCAAAGTGAGTCCTTAGTGAGAGAGAGAGAGAGAGAGAGAGTCGAAGTTGACACAGTGAGGGCAGAGTACACGGTGGAGACAACACCCAATATACAGGAACTTCCACAGATAATTATTAGCACTGAGTTCCTCCACCAGAGTGATTTAATGAAGGTACAACTCACAGTCTTCATGCATTCACATTACGATAAGATAAACATTTGGTTGTAAAAGAGGAAAATAAAAGGTTAGGTTAGATAACATGCTCTTTTCCATAAATGTTTCTTCGATGTTTAAACCGGAGTTCATTAATGTGTACTCCTATACCTTTAGTTATTTACCTTTAGTACAAGGCGGTGTGCACTTCATAACCCGGGTCAAAGTAGATAATGAAACAATGAAGAATACAAACATTTGGTGAGAGGCAGGTCTACAGCTGTAAATAACTGTACCTCTTACAGCTTCTGACACACAGAGTAACATTCTACTTAATGTACTCATAAAATATGTAATAAATAATATAAAGTAAGATTCGTTGAAGTTTTGGAAAGGTCGTGGTCAGAAACCCAAATAATGAGTATACAGACACGGCAGACCACTCACGTCCTGGCAGATGATCGGAGGCAGGAAGTGAAAAAAAAATAAAGGATCACATTTCAATGACAAAGACGCTGTTGTTATTACTACGTGACGCTGACTAGGACACGGAAGATCTTGCCTCATCCCCGAGCTGGACCAAAGGAGGGTGTGGCTTATGTTGTGGTCCACATAATGCTCGCGGAGTCTGGCCGTAATGCAATTAGTCTCCGCTCTCAGGGGAGGAGGAGAGGAAAAGGTCACTTGGAGGTCTCTCTCTCTCTGAGCTCATAAAACAAAATATTTTTATTTGTTCGAATAACTAAGCTTCGGGGACTACTTCAACACGTGTATTCGATATATTTCCCTCGTCCGAATTTGTGCATCATTTATTCGATGTTTTGTGATTATATTATTATGAGGCACAGGTTCATGTACTTAAAATTCGAAAAAAAAACAAAACAAAGATCGTATTAATTAAAGCCCAGCATAAGAAGTGTTCAATTGTGTGTTGAGGACAAGGAAGTGCAGTAGTTAGACTCCAGTGTAATACATGGAGGTGATCAAGCCTTCGTTCATTGTTCTCTGCAATAATTATGGTTAACATGCCACCGTAAAACATGTCTCGATGTCTCACAGTGAAGCGACACAGGTCAGGCCATCTACTGTCTTGCTAGGTTCAACATACTGTAGATGGCTTAAATCAAGGTTTATTTTCATATTTTGCGGAAGAAGACATATCCCAAACTCTCAACAGACATATTACTCATGCCTTTCGTTCTATTTTGGTCAACAGGCATAAAACTGAAGATAATAAATGCTCTCTTTTATTTTAGTTCAGTTTAAAATACATAACGTTAGTCGTTTTCTTGTCTTGGTTTTTCTATGTCCGGATAGTGACGATAACCGAGCCTCAAGTAACGATAGCCGCGCCCTAATCTGTGAGAAATACGACACATTCTCAAGGCGTCCTACACGAATAAATTTTTTTCCCTTGTAACAGGACACAGACACAACCTTTCTATTTACAATTGTCTTTCTCAGTTACAATTTCGACGCTATGAAGACATACACGAATTACCTGGTTGGGTTGGGATGGGATGGGATGGGATGGGATGGGATGGGTTGGGATGGGATGGGTTGGGTTGGGTTAGGGTTGGGTTAGGTTAACGTTTGGTTTGGACAACGTTAGGGTGTTCAATTACCACGTGAAATAAGCTGAGGTGTTTAATCTTCAAGTGAACTGACTACACTCTCCTGTTGTCTGTGTGCTGGAGTGGGAACTACTACGTGTGTTAAGATATCACGTAGGAGCAACCTCACTGTACGCGAATCACTGAGAGTCACGACACACGGCAACGATAAGTCGACCTCTAATGATAATGGAAGACGCAGGAGAGGAGAGGAGAGGAGAGGAACACAAAAGGGGAGGAGGGGGGGAGAGACAATCACCCGTGCTCTTCCCTCCTCTCCACGATTTCTTTTGAAGGTCAGCGAACGTTTTGGAGGCTACGTTAACGTTTAGTACTTTATATGAATGCTATGGACGCTACAAAAAAGATTCTGTAGGTTAAAGAAACATTTTGGAAGATATGTGAGGATTTTTACAGGTTGCAAGAATGTTTTGAAGGCCATAGAAACGTTCGGGGAAAATACCACAGACTTTTTAATGCTAGAATAAGACTGTCTTGGAGGCGGTATGATTACTTTGAAGGCGGGTATAAAAACGTTCTCGAGGTTTTAAAAACATACCTGAACGTTTTGGAGGTTATATTATTTTTTTGAAGGCTATGAGAATGAGTTGCAGGCCTCACTAGCTTTTCTGAGATCAAGCAAACACTTTGGAGACCGGACGCATGTTTTAAAGTCAACATGAATGTTCTGGAGGCTAGATAAACATTTTAAAGGGGAACATAACGTTTTGAGGCCGCTAGATGCTTTGGAGGCGTGTTGAAGGGTTAGAGGAACTTTGTGGGCTTTTCTTTTAGGCTACATGAGTAGGTCAAAGTGGCCAGAATTTTCTTCATAATAATAATTTCATCAGTCATGCTAACATTTTTAACCTCAAGCAGTTTGAAAGGTACGTCAACCTACATTTTGGAGGCGTGAAAACATTTACAAAGTACACAGAAAAATATTTGGAGGGCAGAAAATACCTATGAAAAGAAGAAATAATTTTTGATGATGATAAACCTATTGCAGAGAGGAACAGTGATACCAGAAGAGGCGCGAGGGTAAGGGGGGGCGAGAGGGGGTGTAGGTGGGAGGGAGAACCACGCCCTTAGACCACGCCCTCCCTCCCTCCGTTTTAAACCCTGGTGAAAATCAATGTCGAAAGAGATAGAGTTCGGGGGCCTCACTTTCCCTTAATATTTTTACAGATTTGTTTTCTCTCTCTCCATTTTTCTACACCTGGAGTGATGGTGAGTATAGGCGTTGTAAGGATATCGATTATTTTTTTTTTTAGTACGGAAGACGCCTTAATTTATTTGGAAATTTAAAGTTTCTAATATTTCCGATGTTAATTTGTTTTTGCCCATGAGAGATGCTTTAATTTAATGGGAAATATATTTTTATTCCAGATAACGTAAGACAATTTAATGGAATATATTATGTATACATTTCCATTTCTCGTTCGTCTAAAATGGCCAGACTTGCAGAGAAAATATGTACCGGTATATTTCCGATAACTTTTTTCTTGTAACGATAGACGTTTTAATTAAGATTATAGCGTAAAATTTTCAAATTAAGTTTTGGTTCCAAGACGATTCACACTATTTTATATAGTGGATTTATCTCCTCGTGTATCGATCCATATCCAGAGACTGTGAACATTGTAAACACGTCTTGATGATGTCTGACACTAAAAAAAATACTATGATAGGACCACTAAACTATTGCCGTTCTTTTCAAAGCAAAAGACCCGAAATTATATGAACACAAATGCTGTCTGATTGGATGTTTGAAAAAGCCTTTGTCCATCCCGTGCTGACGCAGTTTATGAGACGCCATATATTATTACATCGAATATAGGTACATTTATGAAGCCATTTTGGTTATCTTTCAGTCGTAGAGTTAAATGCGCCATTGAGATATATTTACGTGTCTTCGACCAGGGGACGAATTTAACGTAGGAAGCTTTGAGAATTATGACCTATACCAACGAGGGAAAGAAGCTTAATACTACAACCCACTACCACGACAATGGTTAAACTCTTCCGTCTTGGAGAACTTCATTTACTCCCAATTCAAACAAGTTTTATCTCTGCTTTTAAACCTTCATTTAACTCCTATAAAACCTAAACCCTTGTTTCTGCCATTTGGAACTAATCTCTTATCTCCTGAACGACTTGTCTTTTGCAGCCAATAACTCGACTCGCCTGTTGCCGAATGTTAGGTAAAGTTAACACTGACGGGAAACGTTTAAAACTCTTCTCTGAAAGGCTCCCCTTTACTCCCCGAGTGACGTTTTTAACTCCAGACTACAAAACGATTTATTTACCTCCTGGCTTAAAAGGTTATGGATGACCGCTAGAGCTCTGCTACAGGAAGACCCCTGCTAGAACTTCCTGCTTCTCTTTTCCTTCCACCGATTCTTCCATCAAGTTTTTTTTTATGAAGGTTAATAGCGCCTTTCAAGTCTTCCTGCCAAGTTTATTGGTCATTTCCCGCTGATGTGCCATTCTCCGCGTGTACGTGTGTGTGTACGTACGTGTGTGTGTGTGTCTAACTCGTAGCCTTATGCAATATATACAATGTGTTGGTGCTGCTCGACGTACATATGACAGGCCGAGACCAGACCTGACACACGCACCAGTGTAACAGATATATTCCCTGGCCAGGTGTGTGTACCCTTGACCTGGTGACTGTGCTCCCTGCCAGGGGACCCTAAACCTGCAGACGTAGTGGACAGTGTATTTGTCTACTGGAAGAGGATTTTAGTTCAACACGTGGTGGACTGTTCACCCCATCATGGTTAACCCTTCAGAGTGCAGGGGCACACTAAGGCTTCTTATTCTAGCTAACGACAGACGATTTTATTCAGCTGAAAGAAACCCTTGCCCTATAAAGGGTTAATATAATTTTCAGGGTTAATGTAAGCACCGGCGCACAGTGGTAGATGAAGGACAACATATTTACAATATGACTGTGTAAATTGACAATTGTTATGAATTTTTTTTATTAATTTATATAAAATTTCTCTCGAGGACACAATTTTTTTTGTTTATTCACGTTTTCCATAACTGAAAAATACTGAATTATTTCTATCAGGTTTAACTGGAATTTTGCTTATTTAATTCAAGCATGGGACAAGTGTACATTATATATACAGCACACACATACACACAAATATATATATATATATATATATATATATATATATATATATATATATATATATATATATATCACAAAACACGAAGGCTGAATTAGTGTAATCAACGTGACACTGGTCGAGTGTAGCAGGTCAACCTGTCGTCATGCCGTGCAGGGTGAGGCAACTCTTGCAACATTCACTCATCACGAAATGATTTAATTATTTACATAGACTTGATTATTTACATTATGGAAAACGAGTGAGAACTAATACACATATTGGACGAAGCAACGGACCTTGTGGTGCTCTCAGTGTGTGGTCTCACCGCACCTCATGAGGTTTATATACACGTGCTGGTACTATGAACTACTTGTCACACACTACCATCATCCAGAGTTGTGTGGGACTACCACCATCCTTGGTGCTACAGGACTATCATTATCCTGGGTGCTGTGTGGGGTGCCTGCCGTGCCACCACCTCTCCACCCCTGCATCACCTGAGCCTTCCAGCCAGTCGTGTGGCATCACACCTGTGTCTGTTACGGTCTGGTGGGGCAAAGATGTCAATTTTTTCTGGGTGGTAGATGAAGGGGTCGTGAGGTCGTGTGGTGGTGTGTACATTTCCTGGTGGTGGTGGGTGGTGGTGGTGGTGGTGGTGAGACACGTACGTCAGAGTTCGAGGTCGTCCATGACTGCTGCTGGGCGCCGTTGAGCTTGTCGCCGTGCGGGAGAGTTTCCACCGGAGCTAAGGCATTCTCCGGTTCTATATCGTCCCAAGCGGCAGCGTCACGTATGGCCGCCATACTGATCAGCGGGTGAGCGTTTGTGAGGGTGATTTCTTCAAGCACTGACCCGTTGGGCTGAAAAGCGGCCACGAACGAGCTACGCTACATTGAGATAGTTAACTCATGCATCTCATCATAACAGTATTAAGTCAGGGATTATCTCCAACATGGCAGATGCAGTAATATTGTCAGTCAGTGTAAGAGAAAGAAAAGTACAGTATGCACTTCTGACTCACCCGCTCAGGTCTCCATACTCACCTGGACGACCTCAGACGCCAGCGACACGGACCACACCCAGGCACGACACAAGACGCAGGCACGGCATGACAACCATTCACAGCGTGACGTACTTGTGTCACGTGTCCTATGAGTGCCCGAGTACACTAGTTCAGGCTCCTCATGCTCTCCCAACTCACGGGATCACTCAAGGTCAAATCATCGTGCAGTGAGTGAGTTCGGTGTGCGGCCACGACGAGAGTCTCTACAAACTATGTCAATATTTTTTCAACTACATAGCTTTACTCATGACTCAGCTGGTGGCCGCGCTGACCCAGCTTTATGCGTGGGTGTTGGATGTCTGTAACCCGCTAAAGGAGTATACTGTGGCCCGTCACGCCACTCTTATGTGCCTGTGAGCTCTTAACACTTCCTGAGAGCTGAACTGTGTTGTGGGCGGTACTTTGCTCTCGTGGTACATTATCCGAGCCAATCACCTTCATTTGTATTGATTGAGAGGCAAAAACATGTTACCAAGACCTTCTTAGCGGTTGTCAGAAATGAATTTACTCGCACATTTCTCTGGAGGAGCTGGTAATGAACGACGAATCCTAAAATTAAGAAAACAGGTGACGAGAGGAACGACAGCTGACATTGTACGGGAAAAACAAACTGCAGCCAGCTCGCCGTAGACTGTGGGAGAGTCAAGAGTCTCAACGAGTAGGCTGTACGTACGTTATACAGAACATATTATGTTGTACTGTACGTGTAAGGAAACTCAGGGACTCGCAAGATTTTCTGTCTGGCTGTTTATAGGGATGCTTGGGTGATCCAGGCAGTCGGCACAAGGTGGGGAAATGGTCTCAGCCTAACAAAAATATACCTACCGAGAGCCTGACCAACACAGCTGCTGAGAGCCTGACCAAAACAGCTGTTGAGAGCCTGGCCAACACAGTTGGTTGAGGTGTTTAAGATCCAGGTATTGGCCAATGGGCAACATGATACCTTCGTTTAGTATTTCTTCTGGCCACTAACCGGCTTGGTATACCGTTGAGCAGCTGTACATTCAACCACTCACAGAGTTATCATGCGTTTTACAGTACCTTCAGCAAGTACAGAGCCCATTCTCTTCATCATCCTGCAGTAATATCAGCATTAAGAGAGCTCAATAGTAATACTTCAACTCCTAGAACACTCGCTAACTTCACCCTTAAAAACTATGAAGTATTTGAACAATCGTTAACTTCATCATCAAGTACTGTCAACCCTTAAAACTCTCACTAACTTCACCTTCAAGTAATACCAAGTACTAGAATACTCGCTAACTTCACCTTCAAGCACTATCAGGTATCAGAATACTCGCTGGTGTCGCCAGCTCTTAGATGCTCTTCCCTGTAACTTCAGTCTGTACTAGTTCATCAGTTATAACACCCACTAACTTCATCCTATACAGTAGTACTAACAGTTCTTACAATATTTGCTAACTTCATCTTACAGTACCTGTACTACCAATACTCGCTAACTTCATCTTGCAGTACCACCAATACTCGCTAACTTCACCTTATTGTACTAGCAATACTCGCTAACTTCATCTTATAGTACTACCAATACTCACTAACTTCATCTTACAGTAATACCAGTATTCGCTAACTTCATCTTACAGCACTACCAATACTCACTAACTTCATCTTACAGTACTACCAATACTCGCTAACTTCATCTTACAGTAATACCAGTACTCGCTAACTTCATCTTACAGTACTACCAATACTCACTAACTTCATCTTACAGTACTACCAATACTCGCTAACTTCATTTTGTAGCACTACCAATACTCGCTAACTTCATCTTACAGCACTACCAATACTCGCTAACTTCATCTTACAGTGCTACCAATACTCGCTAACTTCATCTTACAGTACTACCAATACTCGCTAACTTCATTTTGTAGCACTACCAATACTCGCTAACTTCATCTTACAGTACTGCCAATACTCGCTAACTTCATCTTACAGTACTACCAATACTCGCTAACTTCATCTTACAGTACTACCAATGCTCGCTAACTTCATTTTGTAGCACTACCAATACTCGCTAACTTCATCTTACAGTACTGCCAATACTCGCTAACTTCATCTTACAGTACTGCCAATACTCGCTAACTTCATCATACAGTACTACCAATACTCGCTAACTTCATCTTACAGTACTGAGTACTACCAATACTCGCTAGCTTCAGTATGCTGCCTCTGTTAAAACTTTTCCTATCTTCATCCTACAGGATGACCAGCACCAAGACATTCGGTAACTTCATCTTAAGGTGCTACAAGATAATAGAACTGCTTCCCCCCCCCCCCCCCCCGCAACATTGTAACTCCAGTCCGTAGAAATTCCTCATTTAAAATACCCGTTAACTTCAGCCTGGAACATTTCATCGGAAAATATATCGATTCTGACCCCAGACCATGTAATATTGAGAGGAAGGGTTTGGAAGCCATGAACTTTTGAAGACGTCAATAATAATCAATGTATATTTCGTCTTGGCTCTGAACCATTGTTGCGAGTAGGCTGTAGACCATAAATTTGCTCCTTTCTTCTTTTGTGTACATTAAAAAAATATGACAATATCTGTACATATACATTTAAATTTTCATTAAGCCGGTCAGTAACGCTTTCTGAAGTCTGTCGATGATTCTTTGTGAAAATGAAGTGAAGGCTACTCACCCCGCAGTTCAAATACACACACACACACACTGGAACTGTTAACACACCAAACTGTTAACACACCAAACTGTTAACACACCAAACTGTTAACACACCAAACTGTTGACACACCAAACTGTTAACACACCAAACTGTTAACACACCAAAACTGTTAACACACCAAACTGTTAACACACCAAACTGTTAACACAAACTGTAACACACAAACTGTTAACACACCAAAACTGTTAACACCAACTGTTAACACACCAAAACTGTTAACACACCAAACTGTTAACACACCAAACTGTTAACACACCAAACTGTTAACACACCAAACTGTTAACACACCAAACTGTTAACACACCAAACTGTTAACACACCAAACTGTTAACACACCAAAACTGTTAACACACCAAACTGTTAACACACCAAACTGTTAACACACCAAACTGTTAACACACCAAAACTGTTAACACACCAAACTGTTAGCACACCAAAACAAATGCACATCAAGAATATTAAAGTCCATTTAATAATTTAATCTTGCTTAAACACACAAACATAACAAACACAAACCCTCAGAAAATGCATAAAAACAAAGTCATATGAGAGAAAGAGAAGGAGGGAGAGATACATAAACAGGCGAGAGTCTGAGTAGAGATAAACAAAATAAGAGAACAAGACAGAAAACAGCTGCAAGAGATAGGAGACGTGAAGGCGAGGGATCGTGAGAACTTAATATTGACGAGGAGAAAGTCGGTGAAGTACAAAACAGAAACAAATGTAAAGTTAACGTAGAGAAAACAGTATTGCCAAGAAGAACTACGCTGGGGTAAAGTTACCATTGTGGTATATGAAGGAGGAGGGTCAGATATAAAGGAAATTTCTTAATATTATCTTTGATGCTTGTTTGCTACTATTGTCTTACAAGATTGGTTTAACATGTCATCAATTTACTGTAGAGTGTGTGTGTGTGTGTGTTAACTCCAGTTATTATGTATATTATGCATATTTATACATTGCTTTATTACTTTCATTGAGAGAAAGACCATAAAAGAAATATATAATTTAAGATACCAACCACAATAGAGACAGTATAGTATTATGATCATCAAATCGGCAAAAAATAAAAATAAAATAAAAATCAGTAATTTGATAAAAATTCACGGGGACAAATATCCATGGTAAATATTCACAGGGACCCGTATCCTATGTCAACAACCATCACTGTCGCGTTCATTGTTACAAAAACTATGGAATGTAATCCATATAATTCCAATATTTTTCATAAACAGGGAGGGTAGGGTTTTTTTTTCTATGTTTCTTTTAATAATAGACGCGGGGGATATATTTTTGACTGTACTGTATATTATTATTCAGACGATCTGTGGAGGGGCCAAGAGGGTGTGAAGGAGAAGAGTGTAGCGGATAGCATTCAAGGAAAGAAAAAAGAGGGAATGTTAAAAAAAAGGAAACGCGAACGGGAAAGGTGACATAGGAGATAGGAAATGATTAAAATTAGGGTAACAGAGCATAATGGAACAGAGAAGACATAATAGATAACGATAAAGATCTGAAGATACGAGAGAAATGGGAATTATTACACTTGAATTTTTTTTACGAATTCGAGGAAAAAATCAGAGAATAAAAAAAAAAATATATAAATAGGATAAACGTAGAGAGAAAGAGATGGTTCTGAAGAATATAAGACTTGTAGATAAGAAGGAAAGAACAATAATAAACAAATGAGAGAATTTAGAAAAAAGAATAAGACAACATAATGAATTAAAAGTGCAAAAAAGATCACAAGAAATGGGCTCTGTAGGGATGAATTAACATATAAACAGGTGATACAAAATAATGAAGGTATAGGAGACGAAGTGTGGTGGTACTGTGGCTAGAACGAGGGGACATGAAAACTTGATTAGAAACAGAGTGTGTGGGAGCAGCATACCAGAATATTATCTTATACGTAAAAGAAATAAAGAGTTGGTGAGAGAATTTTGTCAAGATTCAGAATAGATATAAATTCAAATATAAACAAGAGCGAGGAGGAGATGCAAGAAGCTAATAGGAAGACTAAAGAGATGTAAAGAGAAAATACAATAAACTCACAAGAATGAACTGCATACTACTGAATAATGTAATGCAAGCAGCAGCCACCCGGGCGACACACAACACACCTCAGCCTCTGTAACCCAGACTATTTCGGTGGCTCTGAGAGACGCTTGATTCTCAGCCATGGCCCAGGGAAGCTCTGTTTCAGCCACGGCTCAGGGGAGTTCACAGTCTCAGACATGGCCCAATACAGCTCTCAGTCTCAACCATGGCCTCGAGAAACTCTCAGTCTTATCCAAAGCTCTCAGTCATAGCCATGGCCCAGGGAAGCTCTCAGTCTTAGCCATGTCCCAGGGAAGCTCTCAGTCTCTGCCATGGGCCAAGGAAGCTCTCTGTCTCAACCATGGCCCAAATGAGCTTACTGTCACAGCCATGGCTCAGTAAAAGCTCTCAGTCTCAACCATGGCCCAGGTAAACTCTCAGTCTCAGCCAGAAACTGTCTGGGTTACCAAGGCTTTGAGGGCCGTAGACGACGAGGAGGCATTGAAAAGGGCGAGAACATAGAAGGAGCACTCGAGCAGACGGTGGCGCGGCACGTCAGTACAACACGCGTGCTACATGCTGTTCCACCTGGCGACCCTGACCAAAGCTGGCACTAGTTGGCCTCAGTACACACCTGATCTGGCACTGGTTGGCACCCCATTAATGGATTAATCTCTATGTATCACGATCGAGTCTGACGATTCTAGTTTAGTATGCGCAGTGAAGTGATATAGGAGACGTGGGAATGAATATTTAATTACGGTACAAGGAGACGTAAGTGTGTGTATTGTGTCTGTCTCAACCCCTATACTGTACTGTCGTCTGTATACTGTTTTTACACACTTATCTCTCTCTCTCTTTTACCTCCCTTTTAGAAGTTTCTATTTTCCTCTATCCACCCCAAGCCAAAAAAAAAAAAAAAAATGGGAGACGAAATAGAGAAAATAAGATAACCAGATGAATAAAAATCATTTAGGTTCTATATCTATATCTGATCAATATATAAAAACTATAAATACATATATCTTAAATGTGCCTAACACAAGAGTGACCGCGGGGCTTCTACCCCACACTTACACAGTTACAGTATAGTTAAATAAACTGTGTGTGTGTGTGTGTGTGGGGGGGGGGGGGTGACGCTTGTTGCCGACTCATAATGTGCAAAAATAATGCGAAATATTTTCATGACTTTTGGCAATAAATAGAGTAGTAATGAGCGGATTGTTGTAATTTTCATAATTAATGGATTTTATGTTCACTTAATTAAATTTTCAGTTCCTAATAGACTGTGGATATAGTGCTATGATCCAGCTATAGTAACACACACATGATATTTTGAGTAAACGTTCCCAAAACACAAAGACAACCTAACATAACCTAATGATTTCAGAATATATTTTAGTTCAGTATAGTTTACAGTAGATGGTGCATTTCCAAGTTTTTCAAGAACTTCGAGTAAAATTGCATTTCTATATTGATTGTCAACATGAGGGGTCGTGGTTACGTCACTAGCATAATTACTAAAAAAAATATTTCTCCTAATTATTTTTTGTACATTATTAAGAACTGTAACGTATTGTAACGATATTCACAGTTATTAAAAAACAAAAAACACTATCATTAAATATTTTAGGTGAAAAATAGTTACAATTTATCTTTTTAGAGTCAGGGAATAATTATATATGTGGATATTTTTTATGTGTACGTTTAGCGAGGCCAAGAAAGATCACATTTTCGGTAAGAGGCGAAATAACAGTTACCTGGTGGGTAAACCTGTGATTCAAACCACCAAAAGATATTCTCACGTTTTATTGAGTTATCTTTGGTGATCTTGGTGTGTTCGACGCCCCAAGAACAGTGCTAAAATGAGGGAGGGGGAGGGCTGTTTTAAGGGGGGCTGGTGAGGGCTGTTTTAAGGGGGGCTGGTGAGGGCTGTTTAAGGGGTTGGTGAGGGTTGTGTATGGGGGTTGGTGAGGGTTGTGTATGGGGGTTGGTGAGGGCTGTGTGTGGGGGTTTAGTGAAAGTTGTGTGTAGAGGGGCTAGAGAGGGCTGTTTAGGAGATTGGTGAGGACTGTTTAAGGGGACTGATGAGGTTTATATTAGGAGGGGCTGGTGAGAACTGTGTGGAGGGATGGTGAACGTTGTGTGTGGGGGCTGGTAAGGGTTGTGTGGGGGGATGTATCAAGGGGCTGGGAAGGGGCTAATGAGGCTGTGTTTGTTGGAGACGGGTACTGAGGGCTGTGTTTATGAGAGGGGCAGTTGAGGGCTGCGTGTGAGGGGCTGGTGAAGGCCGTTTTTGTGAGAAGGTTTGGTGGGGCTATGTTTGTGGGAGGTGCTGGTGGGGGCTGTGTTTGTGGGAGGGGCTGGTGGGGGCTGTGTTGTAGGAGGGTCTGGTGGGGGCTGTGTTTGTGGGAGGGGCTGGTGAGGGCTGTGTTTGTGGTAGGGGGCTGGTGGGCTGATGTAAGCAGGGCGTGGTAGGCCTGGGTTTCCATCGTGCCAGATCAGGTCAGACGAGGGCTAGATGCTATTAAACAGGGTATGGGTGTGTGTGACCAGCACATGACCACCGAGATGACCCCGTGTTGGGGACTGGGGTCAAAGGTCACCAGGTGGAAGTCATGCGGCCCCCGGGGTCGTCCCAAGGGGCGGGGTCAGCGAGTCTTACCGCGGGTGGAGGGGGGAGGGCGGCCTCCGTATCCGTGACCTCGGGGGCAGCCGGGTGTAGTGCCGGGGTCACACCGTTGTTGTCGCCGTTCTGTGGTGCCTTAGGAGGTATCTTGCGCACAGAGTTGGTGCCATAACTCACGTTGTTAGCCACGGAGTTGCCCTCAGACTGGAGGTCGCCGTTGGTGTGGGGTCCGCTGTGCGACGCGGCGTCCGAGGAGGCCAGGGAGTCGACGTGCGTCACCTCGGTGCCCTGCGACGAGCGGCCACTTACGTGCGACTGATTGTCAGGACGAGGGTCGGGAGCAAGGCCATCCGAGCGGTAGGTCTCCACGCGGCCATTCTGCGGCTTGGTAGCGTCGAGCAGCACCTTCAGCGAGGCGATGGCGTGCAGTTGCGTCGCCTTCTCGTCCACCTTCCCTGTAACACACAGTTAACAGTTAGCAATGGCGTCTCTATGACTGTCTATTGTGGAGGAGGGAGAGAGTGATACCCAGTCCCTTCACCATATAATTGTATGCAGTATTATTTACACTTATCTGAAGAGTTTTTCTCAGGGATCTACACCTAAATTTCCATCAAACATGCATGCAAATATGCATCAATATGCAGCGGAGTAGTAGCACTTAGGAACAGACATTCTCCAACTCCAGAATGAACAGTGTAGATGTGGAGTCTGTGTTTGTGTCTTTATAAATAGTTCCTGTAATGTCACGGCCACAAGAGAATGTCAGTGTGTGTGTGTGTGTATGTGTGTGTGTGTGTGTGTGCGTGTATGTTACATTTAGGCGAGCTTTAAAACTTGAGCAAGGACATCCTAGCCTTCCTTAGCTTTTCTACAGGAGAGGAGAAGGACCCGAAGGAAATTTTAATGGTATATTTTTAAAAGTACGGATGAAGTGTGCTGGTGGTAGGGAGTGACCTTGACGTACTGCACACCTCTAACTGATATAATATAAAATTATATGAAGACGACTAGACCATTCGTTATAGAGAAGTAAACTTGACCCCATCATGGTGACTGGACCAGTAGAGCTCCTCTACATGGTTGCTGGCTGGGGTCGACGTGATTAGACTGAAAGGTTTCTGCTCTTAGATTTATATATGTAAGGAGGACGACCAATGATAAGGTCAAAATGTAGAATCGTAAACAGGACGTTTGAGTGAAAGTGGGTCTCGTAGGCCTGACGGCATATTGTTGACAAAGTCTGTTGTCGGTGCATAATGAGACAGTGTGACCGGCACTATACTTCCCCCATTGTAAAATTAAATTCTCAGTCACAGCCGAGAGGACTGAGGATGCCCTGAGCGCGAACCAGCGAACCTTAAGACAGGAGGCAAGTGCTGCACCCTGACGTCGTATGTGTGGTGCAGTCTATAGGAATTAAGTATCGTGGTGGGGAAGGCAGTCGGCCTCCCAGTCACCTTACAGGGAAGTACTTCTCCTATTTTATAACAGGTTATATAGCCTACTGAAGATATTGAACAGTACCGAAGAACTTAACGGATGGACGTATGGATGGACAAGTCCCCGTTTGGCAAGTATACACAAATTACAGTACAGTAGGAGTTGAAATGCTGAAACTGTTATAAATCATTCGAAAACCGTTGTAACAGTGTTCGTGTCCGGCAAATTATACATTATCGGTGATGGTCGATGGTGGTCCAGCATCCTGTCGTGAGGGTGACGTAACCTGCTGGGTGTAAGATCCAGCCCGCCCACTCTACAGCACGGCATGGCAGGAAAGACTTGTATACATGTAAAAAAAAAAAGAAAAGAAAAAAAGAACAGCTCTCACGCGAGTCTGTTCCTGTAACTCCATTATGTAACAATCATCTAATTTGTTCCATTAAATAACGGTAAAAAGACGACGGTCAAAATGGTGGTGGAATTAAACTGACACTACACAATACTATACTGTCTTGTCGCCATTACTGGGAGGATGTTGTGCATGAGAGACCAGAAGATTTTGGTGATCAAATTGGTTCATCTTTAAATCATGACATCAACGAGTCATGGACGGGATGAAGGAGAATGTTCTTATATGTGAAGGTAATCGTTATAAGTCTTAAGGGACAGGTCAGTAATGTTATAAGGGTGGCTCAGTGGCTCCTGTCAACCAAGGGACGGACCAGTGTACATCATCACCACCGATCATCTGGACCTGAATGTTCAATAAATCTCTCGTTGGATTTTTTCCCTTGAACTGTGGATGAGAAAAGTAGACAGTTACGGTAAAGTCTCACAACAATTTCGACGCCATTTGAACCACCATTTCTGTTCTTGACATACAGTATGTGAGCCAGTCAGGTGTACTAGTTTGATAGGCAAGCAGCGTAAACCTATGGTGAAGTTCAGGTGTACTCCTCCCCTGCACCAGTGAATGAGGAATATCATGTATACTGATCAGACATCAACTGAGGCTGGTGATCTACCCAGTCCTTCAGAGCTGATCCCTGATACCTCGCCACACATAGGAGGCACTGCGGTGGCTATGATAGGTAACCGCTCCACACTCAGAAGCTGCAGGACACTCGCTGATCACTAGGTTCACTGGAAGGATTTCTGGTTCACACTACCTTTACCCAACAGGTCATAAACCATTCAGGTACTTCCATTACTTCAGGTACTTCCATTACTTCAGGTGCTTCCATGACTTCAGGTGCTTCCATTACTTCAGGTACTTCCATTACTTCAGGTCCTCCTTCTCCTGAGGCGCCAGTACTCAAGTCTCTCACAGCCCAAATATTCGTCCATCATCCGGAAGTGTTGTTGTGGGGTCAAGACTACCGAAAATATTGATAAACAATAAGAAGTAATACACGACCTATAATACCAACCCATCTATAATAAATAAACCCTTTTAGTATAACACAGATAAAGACTCGCTCCTTTGACAATGAACATGTGTATGTTACTAAGTGTTGAAGGTGACTATGAATAAAACCATTACCATTATTATCATATATATATATATCTGACAAACGCTCTGGTTCTAGTTATACTTGTGTGCATCACATCCACAGCAGCGCCAGGCGGAGTTTGCCAGCCAGAACACCAACACCAGAGAGAGAGAGAGAGAGAGAGAGAGAGAGAGAGAGAGAGAGAGATAGGGGAGACAGAGAAGGGTAAAGAGGGAGAGAGAGAAACAGAAAGGAGAGAAAGGTCGACACAACATGAACTAGACATAACATGCAACATTCATGAACAAGCTGAGGATGATATGCAGGAAGGAGAGAGAGAGAGAGAGAGAGAGAGAGAGAGAGAGAGAGAGAGAGAGAGAGAGAGAGAGAGAGAGAGAGAGAGAGACCACCACCACAGATCCACAGCACCACAACATGGCCGTGGTTCAGGTCACCCTTAACAAGGTAGTTCAACAATCTCTGCCCAAGAGGAACACAATCATCGACATCTTAACGAAATACCTCAACATAATCTGCTTGTATTTGTGACGTCAATTATTTCTATGTATATGTGTATGTATATCTATGGTTAACACTGTAATAGTTTTTTAATACATATTTTTGTCGACGATTGTAATTCATTTCGGGGAAGAGATATCTCGGGTACTGGGTATTTATTGACATTATGAATCACAGAGGCATTATTTCATGTTTCCTATTGCCGCCATCTTTTACCACACAACCACCTCCTTAATAGACTGTAAGATGCTCACGTAATAGATTAAACAAAGTACAAAAGAATATATAATATAATTCTTAAACACAACTTTCAAAAATTATTACCCTCCCCCACCACCACAATAAATAAAGCCAGGTCGCACTCTCCCCGCACTATACTGTACTCTGTAACATAACACAACGTATACAGTTATTAATACATTAGTAATAGTCACAACATTCATTCACCAACTATCATGACTTGTGAATTATATCTGAAATTTAGATCATAGTCGATTAAAACACACATGGTCCTGCCGAGGAGGAGCGGTCTTGTGTTGCCCAGGATAGACTACTGCTCCTCTTCCTCCTCGTCCTGGGGTCCGTAAGTTTTCCTCTGTCGAAGTTGACAGTTACTTATTTATTTTGTTTATTCATTCTACTTTGTTTATTTTATATTACAGTTCTATAAACTACACGTACACACCCGCTTATTCAATTGGCATTTACTCGTATAGAGATATGTACTGTATACACACACACATATATATATATATATATATATATATATATATATATATATATATATATATATATATATATATATACACACACGTTTACACACACACACACACGCGCGCGCACGCGCGCGCGCAGAGAGACAGAGAGAGAGAGAGAGAGAGAGAGAGAGAGAGAGAGAGAGAGTATAGCACATTATAGACGCAGGAAAGCCTCGAAAAATACGGCCAGCGGCTGCGCGCGCGCGCTCACATACACACACACACACACCCATTCACCAGCACATATACATATCCGTACTATCATAAATACAACCGTATACATAGAGTACAGGCCCGTCCTTACAGACACACACCCGTACACGTACAGTCTCGTTCAAGATTCTTCGAACACTGCTGGAGACAGCTGGCAACTCAAGGCCGTTTGGTTACTATAGTACGTAGTAAAAATTATGAATGAATGTAAAATTTTATCGGTGGTTGGTTACTTAGTTCCCCGTTGCTTAACTAATGGTTGGGCTTTGTTGTTTCGTATTATATTATACTACGTACTATAGTAAACAAACGGCCTTGTGTTGCCAGCTGACTCCAGGAGTGTTCGAAGAATCTTGAACGAGACTGTACATACCCTTACTTGCATACATACACCCGTACACGTACACGCCGTACTCACATGCATACACCCGTACTCACATATACTCTGTCGTTTTCTTATACTCTACAACTAACACCAAAAAACTCCGCCAAAAAGGGACGGGCAGAAAAAACAAATCATGTTCACTACCACTGGCCAAAAACTCTTATTAATCTTTCACGAAAAAAGAAGATCAATACATTGAAAAAAAAAAAGGGGGAGCCTCCCATGTTGAAACGGTCGGGTTCTGGTTATGTGAATCCGATGGACGTTCTCTCTCAGCTAACATTGGGAAAGCCATGCAAAAAAAGTGCCAAAATATGCCATCATATGCCAGAAAAACACGTATGCACTAAGAACACCTAAAAAATTATGCGTTGTTGGGGCATGCGAAACAGAAAACTTTACCGGGTTCCTCCTCCAGCCCTGAAACATTGAGAAATGTCAGATCAGCTTCCGGCATGTCAGTAAAAAAAAAAAAAAAGAAGAATTTGCAATTTTGGAAAAAAGGACCTTCAGGGTTCTTATTGTTAAAAGTAAAAAATAAGAAATAAATACAAATCTTCCTCTTACTTTCAAGAACAGGATCTGACCTTTATTTATCTCTTTTGGTTAAAAATGTAATAATAATAATTGTAGCAATAATTTCTAATAAAATCTTTGTACAAGACAGATTCATCTCTGACCCACCTGGCGGCTGGTCATGATAGTCATCCACCAGTTTCTCAAATATGCTGGATTAGATTTACACAGGTTAGTATTTACCTGCTTGAGAGATTTTCTAATTGAATACGAAGATTTTTTTATATATATTATGGGTACAGGTAAACACGGTGAGATGTTTTGCCACTCTTGAAATGTACAAAGATTCAATCGTCATCAAGAGGTCAATACCCTTTAGGATTATCGGATTATCATTTTTTTAACAATATGACCCTTTAGTCTTAAAGGTGACCTAGCTTGACCCTCAAGGTCAAACTGGGAGGGAGGGGTTGAGGGTGAAGAACTGAATCATGTCTCATACTTGATTTTTTTAATGTTTTTGAAGTGTGACTCTGATCTCAGTTGTGAGGGTGGAGCCGTGAGCTTAATTAATCTTAGCTATAAGGGTGGGAGAAAAGAGCTCGTCTCAGTTGTGAGGATAGAGCTTTGAAATTAGTATCAGGTGTGTGGTTCTGAGCTACAAGATTAATCTCAGTTGTGAGATTAGTCTCAGTTCTAAGGATGGAAGAGGTGGAGCTTGTCTCAGTTGTGAGCGTTGCTCTGTGAGATTGGCGTAAGTTGTGAAGGAAGAGGTGTGAAATTAGGTTCAGATCTGAGGATGGGAGAGCACAATGTGAGATTAGGTTCAGATTTGAGGACACGAGACCTTATTCTCAGTAGTGAGATTAATACCATATCTGAGGAGAAAGAGGAGGAGGAGGAGGATGAGGAGGAGGAGGAGGAGGAGGAGGAGGAATGTCTCAGTTCTGAGATTAATCTAAGATCTTAAGTGTTAAAACTAGTCTCAGTTCAGGAGATGGAGAAGCAGTACTCGTACAACAGAGTGAATTCTGTACAGGCTATCGGTCTGCTCTACTGAACTCGCTGTAGAGGCTGCCAGTCTACTGAACTCGCTGTAGAGGCTGCCAGTCTACTGAACTCACTGTAGAAGCTGCCAGTCTACTCTACTGAACCCAGAAGAGGGAGACAAAAGTTCTTTCTCTCTCTGTAGAAGTGAGCGAGTGAGAGAAAGTTGCACCATTGTGAAGACAAACTTACCATCGTGAGAAGAAAAAGAAGAAAGAAAATAAATAAATAAAAAGTAAAAGAAGAAAAAGGAAAACAAGAAAAAGAAAAGAAAAAGAAAAGAAGAAAAGAAGAAGAAGAAGAAGAAGAACTCTGATGTTCCGGCATCATCAGTCGAACTTTTGAGTCAAGTTACTTCATCATAGCGAAGAACACTGAGGCAAAAGTTCCAGTGTTATGAATAGAACTTTGAAACAAAAGTTCCAGCATAATAAGCAGAACTTTGAAGCAAGTTCTAGTCTTATGAACAGAACTTACAGGGCAAGTTCTAGAACCATGAGCAGAACTTCGAAGCAAGTTCCAACATCATAAGCAGAACCTTGAAGCAAGTTCCAGCCTCATAAGCAGAACCTTGAAGCAAGTTCCAGCCCTATAAGCAGAACCTTGAAGCAAGTTCCAGCATCATAAGCAGAACCTTGAAGCAAGTTCCAGCCCCATAAGCAGAACCTTGAAGCAAGTTCCAGCATCATAAGTAGAACCCCGAGGTTAGTTTCAGCATTAAGAATGGACATGTGAAGCAACGGTTTCTATGTTGATGAATCAGGCAAAGTAAAAAAAAGTTTTAGAGCTGAAAAGAAAGTTTAGTCATATATAGTTTCGTCTTTTTAAAGTTTTGTGGTGGATTACAAAGTTGATTAAGAAAAGTTACAGGTAGTAAACTTTTTGTTGGTATAAATGGTGAGAACTTAGAGGTAAACACATAATACAGGTATAAGTGTAAGTAAATCTCCTGTTAGAGATGTAGACAACTTACAGATTAGAGGTGTAGACAACTTACAGATTAGAGGTGTAGACAATGTACAAGTTAGAGGTGTAGACAACTTACAGGTTAGAGGTGTAGACAATGTACAAGTTAGAGGTGTAGACGACTTACAGGTTAGAGGTGTAGACAATGTACAAGTTAGAGGTGTAGACGACTTACAGGTTAGAGGTGTAGACAACTTACAGGTTAGAGGTGTAGACAATGTACAAGTTAGAGGTGTAGACGACTTACAAGTTAGAGGTGTAGACGACTTACAGGTTAGAGGTGTAGACAACTTACAGGTTAGAGGTGTAGACAATGTACAAGTTAGAGGTGTAGACAACTTACAGATTAGGGGTGTAGACAATGTACAAGTTAGAGGTGTAGACAACTTACAGATTAGGGGTGTAGACAATGTACAAGTTAGAGGTGTAGACAACTTGCAGGTTAGAGGTGTAGACAATGTACAAGTTAGAGGTGTAGACGACTTACAGGTTAGAGGTGTAGACAATGTACAAGTTAGAGGTGTAGACGACTTACAGGTTAGAGGTGTAGACAACTTACAGGTTAGAGGTGTAGACAATGTACAAGTTAGAGGTGTAGACAACTTACAGGTTAGAGGTGTAAACAACTTACAGGTTAGAGGTGTAGATAACTTACAGGTTAGAGGTGTAGATAACTTACAGGTTAGAGGTGTAGAAAACTTACAGGTTAGAGGTGTAGACAACTACGGGAGCCAGGGAGGGAGAGGAGAGACTAACCCAGAGATCACCAAACAAGATGAAAATACAACCAATATGTAGAGACCACACACACACACACACACACACACACACACACACACACACACACACACACACACACACACGCGCACACACACACACACACACACACGCACACAAGAGGTCAGAATTTTGTGATTTAAAATAACAACAACAAAAAACTAACACGAAAATGAAATCCCAAGAGTAAAAAATATTATAAGCAAATCAAAACTAATAAAACAACTAAACAATGAAGTAAAAAAAAAAACGACTTGACAAACACAAGAGAAAAAAAAAAAGTTAAGGTGGATATCACAATTTCTTTATTTGTGAGAGAAAGAAAACAGAAATATTGATTTTAATTCCTTGATAATTAGAACATAATAGCATCCTCCTAAGCATTGAGTACTGTCATCGTCCTCAAAGGGTTAAGTCATCATATTCATCGTCCTCAAAGGGTTAAGTCATCATATTCATCGTCCTCAAAGGGTTAAGTCATCATATTCATCGTCTTCAAAGGGTTAAGTCATCATATTCATCGTCCTCAAAGGGTTAAGTTATCATATACATCGTCCTCAAAGGGTTAAGTCATCATATTCATCGTCCTCAAAGGGTTAAGTCATCATATTCATCGTCCTCAAAGGGCTAAGTCATCATATTCATCGTCCTCAAAGGGTTAAGTCATCATATTCATCGTCCTCAAAGGGTTAAGTCATCATATTCATCGTCCTCAAAGGGTTAAGTCATCATATTCATCGTCCTCAAAGGGTTAAGTCATCATATTCATCGTTCTCAAAGGGTTAAGTCATCATATTCATCGTCCTCAAAGGGTTAAGTCATCATATTCATCGTCCTCAAAGGGTTAAGTCATCATATTCATCGTCCTCAAAGGGTTAAGTCATCATATTCATCGTCCTCAAAGGGTTAAGTCATCATATTCATCGTCCTCAAAGGGTTAAGTCATCATATTCATCGTCCTCAAAGGGTTAAGTCATCATATCCATCGTCCTCAAAGGGTTAAGTCATCATATTCATCGTCCTCAAAGGGTTAAGTCATCATATTCATCGTCCTCAAAGGGTTAAGTCATCATATTCATCGTCCTCAAAGGGTTAAGTCATCATATTCATTAAATATATTCACGTAGACATCGTACTCAAGGGGATAAGAAAAGGTTCTGGTACTGACATAAGATAAATCGACATAAGTTAAAAAATTCTAATTATATTAAAAAATAAAATCTGACTAAAATATGAAACACCAAGAAGGGATTTTTTTTTTACTCATATCACCTGTTAAAAAAAATGTCACTTAACTATTTTAACTATTTTTTAAAACAATAGATTTATTAAAATAACAGCAATTAAAGATGATTGGAATTAAATAAAACAGCGATAATATACAATTAAGAAGTTAAAATCGACAAATAATGAAAAGAAAAACCCGACTAAGTTAAAAATTATCAAGCAGATTAACAACACAAAGTTAAAGACGACTATTAAGTTATAAACGACAATAAAGTTAAAGGACCAATAAGATAACAATTACCATGCAGTTAATAACACAAAGAATTAAAACAAAATTACAAAGATATAAGAAAATTTTAACAAGAAAAATAAATTAACGAGGAACAATAATAAAGAGCAATAAGTTAATAACCCAAATACCATACCCGGCCTGAGAGCTGAGACGCGAGGACATAAACATTTTAATATAAATATGAATCAAATAAAGTTTAAGAAATAATGAATACAAATTGCATAAAGAAATAAAGGAACCAAAGATGATACAAAAAATAAAGATAAAATTAAAATTACTCTGATAATTTAATAAAACTAAATAGAAAAATAAGTAAATAAAGAAAAGTGATAAAATATAACTATAAAATATAAACAATGCACACGTATCATCATTGGGTATGACTGTTTGGGAGATTGGTATCCCCGCATCCCCTGAGCAACGCTCTTGTGCATTATGCAGAAGACCCGACAGCAGTACCCTTATCCACTACCTCCTAAGATGTCCCCACACACAACGCTTCCGTGACGCCTGCTGGACCACCACTCCGAGACACGATGATCCTCCCCATACTGGCCAGACATTTTGTAAATAACATTGATTATGTGTTAAAGGAATATCCTTCCTTCCTTAGGCTTTAGTAAGCCCCTTTATAATATTTATGCTGTATATACGTGTCACACTTGCCAGAAGCTTCTGGTGTCATTGTGCCTAGTGACAACACTTGGATCCCGCTTCCTCTATCAGGGAATAAACAATTGAAATTGAACAATGGACAAAATAACAAATAAAAAGTTGATAAATAAAATACTATAAACAATAAAATAAAGACAATTACAAACAAAGTCAATAAAAAAAACATGAATACTAAAAAAAATCAATAAAACCTAATATTTATAACTGAAATTGAAGCCGATAATAAATAAATTTGAACCTATTAAAAGATAACATACCTTTACGAGGGAATAAATAACTGAAGCTGAACCAACAATAATAACTTAAATTACCACAATCAAAACAACGACAGTGTGTGAAATATAATCACAGTAAACAAAAGCGAACATTACGGCGAATTGGAAACCTTACCTCGTTCTTCTAATTGAATAGTTACCAGTGATTGTTTTTTCCCTGCTCTTACAATATCAGAAAGGCGTATGACCTTCCAATTGTTTAGACTCTCTACGTAATTAATAATATTGATAAAAAAATAAGAAAAATGAAAAATCGCGAATTCAACAGTGCCTTGACGACCCGCATTCAAATTAACAAAAGGACTAAAATAAATAAATACATTTTTCTGTACCTGTATTACTGAAAACATTGGCTTCATGTATTTGATATGTTTGTTTTGTATTTTATGTAATATACAGCAGAGAAAGAAAATACTGCCTGTAATTTATGATACAGATTACACTAGGTTATAATTTGATTTAGACTATTGCGTATTTGTCGTTCTGAAACAATCAATATATTAAACGCTCCCAAACAATCATCAATAACAATTATTCACCAATACCAGATACCCAGCAACATTAATCATTCAGTAATACCAATTATCCAACAATACCAAATTATCCAACAATACTGGACCAATTTTCTACCAATATCAGTTATCCAAAAATACCAATTATCAGACAATATCAGTGACGTTTCTTATTCAGAGCTCTTAATTGGTTAAGAGCTTTGTGATTATAATGACCGGTGAGGTAACACACTCTTAACACACTGGCACCCTTAACACACTCGCACCCTTAACACACTGGCACTCTTAACACACTCGCACCTTAACACACTGGCACTCTTAACACGCTCGCACTCTTAACACACTGGCACTCTTAACACACTGGCACTCTTAACACACTGGCACTCTTAACACGCTGGCACTCTTAACACGCTGGCACTCTTAACACGCTGGCACTCTTAACACGCTGGCACTCTTAACACGCTGGCACTCTTAACACGCTGGCACTCTTAACACGCTGGCACTCTTAACACACTGGCACTCTTAACACACTGGCACTCTTAACACACTCGCACTCTTAACACACTCGCACTCTTAACACACTCGCACTCTTAACACACTGGCACTCTTAACACACTCACACACCTTAACACACTTATACTCTTAATACACTCACACTTACCCTCTAACAATCACACTCTTAATACACTAACAACCTCTAACATACTTTTGACACGCTCTCTCTCTCTCTCTCCAACATACTCACATTCACACACACACAACATACTCACATTCACACACACACAACATACTCACATTCACACACACACAACATACTCACATTCACACACTACAACACACACACACACACACACACACACTACAACACACTCACAAACTTTAACACTCTCTCCCTGTGGTGCAGAGGTCCCAAAATTCACTGGAACTCTTTATCCAATACGTCAATAATATGATTGGTCTTGTTCACGGTCTCTCTACCGCAGGAGAGAGAGAGAGAGAGAGAGAGAGAGAGAGAGAGAGAGAGAGAGAGAGAGAGAGAGAGAGAGAGCTGTAAGTTGTACATGAGACTTACAAAGCTGCCATAAATACATTAGCCTACTGTACTTTTACTGTAAAGCTTGGCCGGAACGCTGTACAAGCTACTGTAAATTTCTAACTACTGTACTATACTGTACTTTGCATTGACTAAATACCGCAATGTACTGCAGTTCTAATTACTGTACTTAATGTAATCTACTGCATTGCTGTACTCTGGAGATTACATTACTATTGTACATTTTACTAAAGTACATAATAGTTTATAGTAGTGTACATTCTCCTACCTTCCGTTTTCTATATCACAAATGAACGCATCTATCGACCAATAAGACGAGGGAGAATATCTTAACCAACAAGACGTCTGATGTGACCTTGAGACGCCTGGCCAATCAGCACTAGTCCCGCTGATGTGACCTTGAGACGCCTGGCCAATCAGCACTCACCGCGTTTTTGTGATGTTGAGATGCTTGACCAATCAGCACTCACCGCGTTGATGTGACGTTGACAAGCCTGACCAATCGGAACACGCCACGCTGATTGGAAGCTTGACCAATCATTAATTGACACATTATCATAAATATAATGAAGTTTCAGTGCAGTTTCGATACCATTTTGATAGCAAATTTGTATCGTGAGTCAGTCAGGTGATGCGGCCTTTCTCCCTTTTGTAATAAATTGGACTCAAGTATTTGGTATATCAAAGAATTCCTTATTGAATATACAGTAAAGGATGTCCATAAATTATCTAAACCATTATAGATACGAGTCATCAATTAAACTACACTTAACGAACAAGATCCTTACCCCGGGACAACTTAACAGATGCAATAATTCCTCCGTGTGTTTTAACCTATATCACAAAATCTAACCAGAATGACCTCTCACTCTTGACTCAGAGGTCGTTTCGAGAATATAAGTCGTCGAAAAAATCAAAGTTGATAGCTTGAAGACAACTCATTAAAGCAATCGAATACCGTTTATACTTAATACCCCAACATCAACCAATACTAACGAAATAACAAAAGGTCAAACTTCAAGACGAGAATTTAAAGGCAAAACTGATGTTGCTAATGACTCTTGAATTACTTGAGGGTTATGCTTGTCATCTCCCGTCAGTCAGCTCCTACGGTTCTCAAACACTATATTTTCGTTTATTTGTTCAATTTCGTGTTTAAGATACGACTTATTTTTGTCATGAGTGAATTTGTACAATATGAGAGGATATTATTCTAATATATATTAATTATTAGTAACATTATTTTTTTCTGTAGATCCAGGAGACGATTCAACGTATGAACACGACCGCCACGCAGAGATGAACTTTAGTAACGTTTACATCCACTCCTAAGTCACTACCTACACAATCTGTCGCCACTTAACACTTTCTTTACCAATACTTATACTTAAGACTGACTTCACGTGTATAGTACTTTTATCTGCACTTTATATTTCGATTTCGATGATTCTACAGAATATAAACTTTCTCATTGGGGAATTCGGGAGAGTCATCTAGTGAACACAGCCTAAGGGGATGTGTGTATGAAAGGCACACTAGTTAACACTCAACCTCGACCACTCTCCTGTCCGGATGCTGGACGTCTATCTCGATTACTTAATCTGGGCGGAGGGTTGAGTGGATGGAGGGAGTGGTGTATGGTGGGTGTGATGTGTGGTGGGTGTGGTGTGTGGAGGGCGTGGAGTGTGGAGGGAGGAAGAGGTTGGATTCAGTCAATTTGTATGCTTGGTTTGTTACCTTTGCCTACGGAGATGAAGAGGAGATTATGGTAATCCTGCTGTGTGTGTGTGTGTGTGTGAAGGAAACCTGTCTACACAAAGGGCAAAGTTGGAAGAAAATGAGGATTCAGTGATGGGTGAAAGGATTACCTCTGTCCCCGAGTGTGTGTGCGTGTTTGTGTGGGTCTGTGAATCAATCTACACAGGTCACAGGCGGAATTCTCTTATTGTTTCATTCCTCCTGTGTCTCGCTCTAGTGCACCGTACAGGAAATAAGGGATGAAAAATAAGCAAGAAAGACGTGTACAAGAGAAGCCTCAACAAGAGTGTCGTAAGATAATGCAGCATTGTTCCATATATCCACCTAATACGTAAAGTTACCACTAATACAACTTCGTATCTCATGCAAATACCGCAGGCTACGTTATACCAACTTGGGCCATCGTCCCCAAAACTCCTGCTATGAAACTGAATCTCAGATTAGGTCTGGGTGTGAACCCGTCCGTCTTGAGACACCCACTGACGTCATCCACCCCGCCTAGGAGAAGGCAATAAGACGTCCTTGTGAGACACGACCCTTGCCCCGGATACTAACTTTAAGGCAGCCTTACTTTTACAACACTAGCTCAGGCGATAATACTACACGGCAAGTTTACTTCGACCCAGTGGGAGTGAGTTAATCGTCTTGATGGAGGCAGTATACTTGTTTATGGCGGCCTCATTCCGCTCCCACGTACTGAACCACTCTGTAATCTTTTACTATTTTTTGTGAAAGTTAACGTGTTATTAAGGTCACACTTAATGAATTTCTTATAACTATTAATGTATCTTCAGTTGACACGTGTGGATGTTTACCATTACAGTATAAAGACTCTCGTAGCAATAACAAATAATAATCATTTGTCAAAGTAAGCATTCATCAGCATTCAAATTTATACGAGAAAGCAAACAATACCAGCACCTTAAACACACACACACACACACACTAAAAAACAAACATTCGAATACAGTAGATTTGAAGTTTTTCCTCACGAGTGTTACATGTTGAAGGTTATAAAAAAAAGGGCCACAGGAGGTCAGGTTAAGAGAGCAATACCTTGAAATACAGTATACTAAGAGGGCGTGGAGGAGGACAATTGTGGGCGAGTGTACTATTGAGCTGTGACGAGGAACTTTCTACCGCAGCTGTGACGAGCAACTTTCTACCGCAGCTGTGACGAGCAACTTTCTACCGCAGCTGTGACGAGCAACTTTCTACCGCAGCTGTGACGAGCAACTTTCTACCGCAGCTGTGACGAGCAACTTTCTACCGCAGCTGTGACGAGCAACTTTCTACCGCAGCTGTGACGAGAAACTTTCTACCGCAGCTGTGACAAGGAACATTCTACCGCAGCTGTGACGAGGAGCTTTCTACCGCAGCTGTGACGAGCAACTTTCTACCGCAGCTATAAGGAGGAACTTTCTACCGCAGCTGTGACGAGCAACTTTCTACCGCAGCTGTGACGAGGAACTTTCTACCGCAGCTGTGACGAGCAACTTTCTACCGCAGCTGTGACGAGGAACTTTCTACCACAGCTGTGACGAGCAACTTTCTACCGCAGCTGTGACGAGCAACTTTCTACCGCAGCTGTGACGAGCAACTTTCTACCGCAGCTGTGACGAGAAACTTTCTACCGCAGCTGTGACAAGGAACATTCTACCGCAGCTGTGACGAGGAGCTTTCTACCGCAGCTGTGACGAGCAACTTTCTACCGCAGCTATAAGGAGGAACTTTCTACCGCAGCTGTGACGAGCAACTTTCTACCGCAGCTGTGACAAGGAACATTCTACCGCAGCTGTGACGAGGAGCTTTCTACCGCAGCTGTGACGAGCAACTTTCTACCGCAGCTATAAGGAGGAACTTTCTACCGCAGCTGTGACGAGCAACTTTCTACCGCAGCTGTGACAAGGAACTTTCTACCGCAGTTGTGACGAGGAGCTTTCTACCGCAGCTGTGACGAGGAACTTTTTACCACAGCTGTGACGAGGAGCTTTCTACCGCAGCTGTGACGAGGAACTTTCTACCGCAGCTATAAGGAGGAACTTTTTACAACAGCTGTGACGAGGAACTTTCTACCGCAGCTGTGACGAGGAACTTTTCTACGTCAGTTCAACAAGTGTCATCAGATCAACAGGTCGTAAAGGGGGGCGGGGAAATAAAAAGCGATTTTAGGCCCACAAAAATAGAGGTGTAAAGAAGCGGAAATGGGTTGAAGGTGGTGGCAGGGGTCCAAGACTCTCAGGATCCTACGACGGGCCAGGACTCTCAGGATCCTACGACGGGCCAGGACTTAGAGGATCCTACGACGGGCCAGGACTCAGAGGATCCTACGACGGGCCAGGACTCACAGGATCCTACGACGGGCCAGGACTCTCAGGATCCTACGACGGGCCAGGACTCTCAGGATCCTACGACGGGCCAGGACTCACAGGATCCTACGACGGGCCAGGACTCACAGGATCCTACGACGGGCCAGGACTCACAGGATCCTACGACGGGCCAGGACTCACAGGATCCTACGACGGGCCAGGACTCACAGGATCCTACGACGGGCCAGGACTCACAGGATCCTACGACGGGCCAGGACTCACAGGATCCTACGACGGGCCAGGACTCTCAGGATCCTACGACGGGCCAGGACTCTCAGGATCCTACGACGGGCCAGGACTCTCAGGATCCTACGACGGGCCAGGACTCTCAGGATCCTACGACGGGCCAGGACTCTCAGGATCCTACGACGGGCCAGGACTCTCAGGATCCTACGACGGGCCAGGACTCTCAGGATCCTACGACGGGCCAGGACTCTCAGGATCCTACGACGGGCCAGGACTCTCAGGATCCTACGACGGGCCAGGACTCTCAGGATCCTACGACGGGCCAGGACTCACAGGATCCTACGACGGGCCAGGACTCTCAGGATCCTACGACGGGCCAGGACTCACAGGATCCTACGACGGGCCAGGACTCACAGGATCCTACGACGGGCCAGGACTCACAGGATCCTACGACGGGCCAGGACTCACAGGATCCTACGACGGGCCAGGACTCACAGGATCCTACGACGGGCCAGGACTCACAGGATCCTATAAGAGAACATCAAATTACGTTAGTCTCTCTGTGTGATCTCAACGTTATGTTTGTGCCTCCGTTTCCCTTGAGTCTGTTGCTTTCTTCTCATATTTCCATTTAGGGAAAAACATTAACTTAGGAATCCCTGAGAATCCATCTTCGCGTCAGCTGTCAAGTCAGTTTGTTGGACGGGTCCTCACGTCTCCAGTTAAGGGGAAAATTCAACATTAAATGATAAAAAAATACGTTTTGAGCATGGGTGGCGTGTGGGTGGTATGGATGGCGTGTGGGTGGTATGGGTGGCATGTGTGTGGTATGGGTGGCATGTGGGTGGTGTGTTGGTGGTTTGGTGTAGAGTGTGGGTGGCATAGGATAGAGTGTGGGTGGTATGGGTGGCGTGTTGGTGGTTTGGGGTTGAGTGTGGGTGGCATGGGATAGAGTGTGGGTGGCATGGGATAGAGTGTGGGTGGCCTGGGTGGCGTGTTGGTGGCACCGGAGTAGCAGGGGGGGAGGGTGTACTGTACCAGGCGAGGTCACTCTATATTGAACGGAAGTAAGTAGGCCACCCATTGATCCGGTCTCGACTACCCCCTGGTCTCGACTACCTCCTGGTCTCGACTACCTCCTGGTCTCCACTACCTCCTGACAATGAGGTCGGTGTTGGCCTCATTTTATGGTCGAGGTAGAAAGTAATGAGGGACTTTAGGCTTAAGAGAGGTCAAGTAGTGATGATGGAGAAGAGAATACGCGAATTAGTGCTGAAGGAGGAGGAGGAGGAGGAAGAGGAGAAGGAGGAGGTAATGCCAAGCTGAAACAATAAGTGTACACAGATTAATAGAGACTAGTTTATCACAATGGCCGTAAAATATATTCAAGTGTTTTATAATTATTACCAGTATGTGATTATCTTTATTTACAGGTTATCTTCTTAGTACTGTATATATATATGTATGTATCCTGTGTTGTGCCATTATTGTATGTGTATTGTGTTGACTGTATGTGTCTAATATGTATTGTTGGCGAGATACAACTGACATATTTATAATTCATGTATAAATAACAATTCATCATTTACTTTAGTATTTTTTAATCAGTTATGTTCATTTCTAAAATTACCTTCCAGGGAAAAGTTCATCATGTGACGTGTGTTAAGACCGTCACACAACACACGTTATTTTAGTACCATGTGTGACGTATTTACCTGCGTCACCCACCTGTATATTTATACTGTGGCTTAATATACAGTTCTATTTATATTATTGTGGCTAACTGTAGGAACGACTCGATATAAGGCCTGTGTGATCTTGTCTTCGCGTTGTGATCTGTACTCTACTTGTTAATGAGTTTAGTTATATCCTATTTGGTAATTAAAGTTTCAGGTGTGGTGTAATAGCGTTGGTGTGGATATGTTAATATTAATGGCACACTGGCGATATTTATAGGTCAGGTATTAATGTTGCATCCTCATGAGATATACAAGAACGTGTCATGGTAAGATGATGAAGATTATCACAGGATAGATTTTTTCTCCCTTTTATATGGCACTGAGACTCTACGTTAACAAGATGCGATGGTTTCTCTTCCTCCAACAGGCAAGACGTTTAAGAATGAGACGGAGACGTTTAACAGAGTGCGGTGGTGACATTTAGAGACTAAGAACTGAATAATGGACCAGTACTGAGTGAGGTCTGGCTGGTGTTCCTCAAGACTCAAGCTCTGAAGGAGGAACCAGGAAGTGTAATCAATCCCTCACCATGTAGGACATTCACTAAAGCCCACCAGTTTGTAGAAAAAAACAAAACAAATTGTACTCTATATCACACCCTTAAAAAAAAAAAAAAAAAAAAAAACGGACACCCCCCCCAGAAGACACCGCCCCAGGAGACACCCCCAGAAGACACCGCCCCAGGAGACACTCCCAGAAGACACCGCCCCCCGGAGACACCGCTTCGACTTGGAGACGCCCCCCCCCTCCCCTCCCACCACTAGGACTTCCCGGATCCAAGGATCCAACCCATTTAGTTTGATGTCAGTCGGTCATATCGTGTAGGAGTCAGCGAACTAACTAACTCGCACAACAACGTAAAGAAAACTGATAAGTTTCAAGAGGCGGAAACACACACTTATCAGTGTAGCTGAGGTACTTCGGCTTCGCCCAAGTTATTAATGAAACAAAGGCCCGAACATATCTCCAAAACTATGGACCGACCTGCAGGTAGGGGGTCGATGTTAGCCACAAAAGGGCCGTCCCGCCCCCTACAGGGGGACAGTAGATAGTGCACGACCATCTCCTAGGACACCCGCACCTCCCTACCAAATTGCAAGTCCTTTCATCAAAACTGTATAAATGCATAGGGGAACATACAAACAGACAGACAGAATGTATTCTATACATATATAGATTACGAGGTGATAAATTTCCCGTAGGTCAGTAAATATTAACAATTTCTTAAGTATTGTAAGTAAATTGTGTGTGAGATACTGATAAACACTCTGGCTGATAATGCACCTAGGTGTAAATAACTTCCCTAAGAGGCTTTTATGAACACATTTATTCTTATCTGGGTTAGGGAGTCACATCTGTAATATTGTCACGACACGGACACTGCGGCCCGCGTGTATTAGGTCGCTGAAAGTCAAACGCTCAATATGTCCCCTAACCACTTGTGTACAGGTCCCCGTTGTGAAGGGGGTTAACACCCTAAGTCATATTAACGGAATCATGTTTATTTAGCACACTCGTCGCCATATTTATGACAGCACAGTACAGTACAGTACTGGTCAAAGTTTAAGAACATCTGTTCACTCTTCACGAGTTACCGTGTTTATTACACTCGGGAGAGGCCACCGAGGTGACGGGTGTGGTGGACATGATTACTCTAAGTGTATATGTATAACTCTACACTTAACTTCATGAATAAAACGGAAAATAGTGAGTAAATTTGACGACGTCTTTCACACGTTGACCATCAGCGAATTTAGTAACATCAGTCAGCCAATAAAACAGCTGCAACAATTGTACTCTTTTTAACAGATACCAGACTGTTGACGGGAGAGACAGCTGATCAACACGACCAGCCAGATGGTGGTTTCAGGATAACCGAGGTTAGTATAGCCTGGTTCAAGGTAATGAATCTTGATCTATCTTTAGTATCGTCATTGATTTATTTGTTTACGCTTTATTTAGACCTTTGATGACTCCTAAACTGCCGTATCCCATAAACGCCACAAGACCTGTCATACACGAGCACGTTTGTGTGATCAATATCTGGGTCATATAAATACTTCAGTAACCTCATGACAAAAGTTCAAAGGTCAGGCGTCCATAAGAGATAAGACTGGACTGAATAATAAATAAAACAAGGGGTTTTTGTCTAGAATTATTTATGTTTTCTTTCAAGGTTATGTCATCGTTGTTGGTGAGCCAAGTGGCCACAAGTTCTACCCATCAGAGAGTTACTGAACTTACAGGGGATCTAAGTGTTCTGAATCTGACCTGGAAGAATGACATAATCGTCAATATAATTTTCATGGCATCATCATCCAGCAAACAAAAGCATCAAGGTGTGTGTGTGTGTGTGTGTGTGTGTGTGTGTGTGTGTGCGCGTGTGTGACGACTGGACATACATCACACGAGTGTGTGTAAAAACGTTCCAGGTTGATCGACTATACGTCAAGTGGACAAGTGCCAGGGTCGACAAGATGCTCTAGCCGCTCCTCCTGCACTAGATATAACCCACCACAATTGCAACATCTATGAACGATCTTGTATTTCTCGTATCGGCCTCTCGAGCCGTCTTAGAGCTCACCAACGAAGGCGACACCATGAAAAAATTACCAACACTTAGTCATTGTATGATGATTGTCATACAGTAAAATATGAGGTACTCAACCCACCTCAACAGTGTCGGGATATATCGCGACTTTATAACGATTTTTTATATCGCAGCTACCAAAATTATCTACATTTTCCTATATATAGTGATAAACTTTTTAATTTCGCGAGGGAAATCGGGCAGGAAATATTTAAAAATTTTCGCCAGGGCAAACAAAGGTGCCACATGACCGCTTACCCACGCTAACCCAAGCCTTCATGTTGCCCGTGGACGCCCGCTCAGCTTCAGTCTTGATTCGGCTCTCACCGCACACCGCATGTAGACACTTGACTCTCACTCTCCAATCAAGGTCACCACGTGCTCTACTACTGTGTAGTGTACGAAGATGCCTAAGCATAATAATAGTACTAGTACCACTCCTAGTTCAAGTGAGAAAAAGATGAGGAAAACCTTCAATATTGGTGATAAGGTGAGGATTTTGGAGCAAGTGCTTCTGTTGTCACACACCGCTATGGAGTTAACGAAAGCACCATTCGTGGCATCAGACAAAAGGCAGACAAGATTCGTGCAGCATTTGCTGCACCAACAGTTTCCAATACTACTCAACACTTACGACCACCACTTTACCAAGAAATGGAAGACGCACTCAAGGTAAGGATTGAAAACGTGCAACGCCGTAAAGTTGCTTTGTCAGGTCTAATGATAAGGAATGAGGCGATAGAAATACAGACACGTCTGCTTCAGCGAGAAGGACAGCCAGCAAAGTAAATTCACAGCTAGCCAAGGCTGGCTTCACAGATTCATCAAAAGAGCTGAATTACGCTGCGTGTCTCTGTCAGAGGAAGCTGCATCGGCAGACACAGCTGCAGTGGAAAAAGTTAAGAGAGATTGGAAAAAAGTGGTTGAGGAAGGTGTCTATACTCCAGACCAAATCTGAAATTGTGACGAGACCGGACTAATTTGGAAAAAAAAGTGCCAAAGAAGACGTATTTAATGAAAACAGAAGCCAAAGCTCCTGGATTTAAGGTCAGTAAGGACAGAATAACAGTGCTTAAGGAAATTATGTCATTAATATGTTCTGTCGTCAAGTGTGTTAGGGACAACGATCCTGATGTGGAGAGGGCTACAAGGCTACAGACTCGGCAGCATCAGCTCCCGTGTCTGGTGTTCCTTCATATTGATACTGACATCGAAACAGACTGTTGTTCCCAAGTCTAGTGTTCATTGGTGCTTTAGTTAGTAAGAAAATAAACTCGTTAAGTCAAGTCTAGTTATTTTTATTGGTCTCCAGAACCAAACCCCATTTTCCCCATTGATTACATGTAATTATATATCGCGATTTAGTATATAGGGAACATCGTTGGACCCTATCTCGCGATATAACCCGACCCTACTCTACAAACAGTTCAGTACTTCACCCTAGTAATAACAATATCATGAGCATCTGGGTGTTACTTCAGGAGCTTCACAGACACAACCTTCCCTTCCCTCACGGTGCACACACACTCTTCTTGTCTCACATTATTATAATACCTGTTTCTACGATGTTAAACAAACACAAGTTTAAATTAGTAAAAACAAAAACAATACCCAATGTCGAAGATTATAGGAACAAGACAATGATCTCAAAACACAAAAGGAAGAACTTTTTCTCCATTACAAGAGAAGGACAAGTGAACACCAGCACGCTCCATTATTATAATCACGTGAACCAACACAGATAAATGTCCCCCCCCCCAAAAAAAAAAAAAAAAATCCTAGACAATGATAAAAGGAAAATAAACAAATAAGAATGATAAACGTTAATATTAGTAAGTACTGTACTGACGTGACCCAAGCACACGAGGCCACATTTGGTTTGGTTAGGTCTTCCCTCTCTCCCTCTACTCCACCTTTCACACACCTACTCCTCTATCACTCTCTTCTTTCACTCTGGTATTTTCCTTTTTTTCTTCTTCTCCTCCTCCTCCTTCTTCTTACTCATTATTTCTTCTTTCGCTGTATAATTCACATTCCTCCTCTTTCCTTCTCACCTTTCCCTTTACAATCCTCTTTTTCTTCACCTGTTCTTTTCTCCCTTAAGACCTCGTTTGTGGGCGTGACCTCGTGTGTGGGCGTGACCTCGTGTGTGGGCGTGACCTGTGCGTTCTTAGAGTCTTTTGGCCTCTTCCCCCTTTCAGTGTAACCTAACATGACCTTATTTATATTCTCTCGGCCTCCAAAACAAACACGGGTGGCAGACGTACAATGTCGTCGGCCACACCCTGTACGAGAATATGGACAAAAACTTAAAATGATGATAATCGTCGATGGTAAGTGAAAGGTAATATACAGTATAGTAAAAAAAAGAATAGTAGTTTTCTCCACTAAACGACTTTATAGGCTATCTTAAGCAAGTGGCTGTTATCGCACATGCGTGATAGTTATCGTACGCAATTGGTTGTTACCGTACGTGAGTGACTTATCCTATATGCGTAATTTGCTATCGTATGTGAATAACTGTGTCGTATGCAAGTTATTGTTATCATAAGAAATTGTCTATTATCATACGTAACTGTTATCGTCTGTGTATGACTTAACCCCCCCCCCCCCCGTGGCTGTTACCGTATGCGAAATGTTTTGTTATCGTACTTAGAGAACTAGGATGCCACACTCAAAGGATTATTAGCTAGAGAATGCCATACTTTGGACACCGTAATTGAACTGGAGGAATTTCATTAACGAATTAAGTGAGAAAAAATAAGGATGCCAGAGTTATCCGCGTTCCATAGGTCGCTGGCATTGAATCTAAAACCTAATTACTGTACAGCGACGTAGATATCGTGTGAGGGAATAATATAAACACACCAGGAAATAAAGTATCGTATTCATGGTAGTAAATTCTCCCACAATATCCTAAGTTATCCAATTCAAGGCCTGAACTTATCGCAAACCAAACAATAAATTACTCAACAGTATTACAATTAAGGGGAAAGGTTATCGTACGTCAGGCAGTGAATTATCTCAAAAGAGGGAAAGTTATCGTACTCAAGAAAGTCTACCAATGTCCACAGGGGAGATAAACTATCGTGCTTTTAGGTTGAAATTGTTGTACGTCCAGAGAATCACACGTTATTTTACGAAAGAGTTAAAAGGATTAATGTAGGAGGGACGGGTGTCGTGATGTTATTGTGAAAGACAGAAAAAACAAGATTGTAAAATAGCGAAAAAGAGTAATGAGGAATTTGGTCGATATTAACCTTGTTATCTTTGGTGGTTAACATCTATTTATTAATCTATGTGTAAGAAAGATTATATCACCAAAATTTAGACATCCAAATTTATTTCATCTGATAATTAAACACTAACTGGGGTTTAGGTTAGGTTAGGTTAGGTTAGGTTAGGTTAGGTGAGCATTAGGGTGTTTAAAATCAACAGGTGAAAACTGGGGTGCCTAATCTTCAGGTGATCCGAAAATCTAAAAGAATATTTTGTCTGTCTGTCTGTCTGTTTCTTTACATGTATAAATTCGTTGGTGTTTGTTTGCATTCGTCTGATTTACGATTGTATCTACATTTCTCTTCGTGTTGATGTCTCATTTTGTTTGTGTTTACGTTTGTTTACGTTTATTTGACAAACTCTCCAAATGTAAACTGTTGGTGTTTGCTCGATTACAATTGTGGGAGTGAGTGTGTGTGTGTGTGTGTGTGTGTGTGTGTGTGTGTGTGTGTGTGTGTGTTTTATCTTGTTTTTGTCTGATTTTTTCGTGTGTGTTTATGTCCGAATGTGTTTGTGTTATTATGCTTCACTGTCGTTATTATCATTACGTTTACTTTTGTCTGTCAGTTAACACACACATTTGCCCGTTCGTCTGTCTGTGTCTGCATAGGGAGTCTTCACGTCGCCAGCTCTGTTTGTTTTATATGGTTTCCACGGCTGGTCGATCAAGGTCTCATCTGCCTCCGAGTCGACCACTTTCGTTCATCTCTTCTGGTCGACCATCTTCTCGTGAGAACCGTCAGCTGTTTATGACATAAGACCTCCACACAAAACACAAGAGATAGTTCACACACACACACACAATCCAGCCTCACACCCATGTTGGAGGGATATGGAGGTGGGAGAGGTGGGAGAGGTGGGGGAGGTGGAGGAGGAGAAGAAGGAGGAGGAGGCGTGGCAGAGGATATCAATTACCGTGCAAAAAAACAGATTAAAGAGAGAAGGATGTAAATATGAAGATAAATAACGTGTAAGAAATCCAGCAAATTTGACGAGAAAAACTTACCATAAACAACAGGCCAAAATTTAAGGCGCGGGGGGGAGGGGGGAGGGGGGCTAAAAGATTGATATTCTTTGCTCTTACTGTACCGTTGAACATTTTTGTGAATGCAGATACCGTAAAACTGAAATTAAAATCTGGATACTAAGAGAGATATGATTGAAAGGGTTCTACCTGCTACAGAACACACTAATGTTTATACTACCTCCTTAAATACTGATATTCACTCATAAATGATTAAGTGCCGTCCAAACACAGCAACAATTCACACTTAATAAGGAGCCTCAACATGCAGCAGCAGCAATAGAGAAACACTCTTGAAGAACCTCCGTCCCTAATGTGTATCACCTTTCTTAAATTTGGAGACAAAGTTTCTACAATTTACTCTCCTTCAGGGGTTGAGAGGCCCTGGTGGTGAGACGGAAGCCATCTTTTATGGCCCTGGGGGTGAAACGAGACCCCTTATTGACGGACCCGGGGGGGGGGGGGGGAGAGACGGAAGCCTCTCCCCGTCCTGCCCATTCAAAAGAATTTCCTGACTCTCCTCTCCACTCCCAACCCAGCGGTGAACATGAAGTGACCTCACTATCACCGCCATCGTCGCCAACAGCAGGAGCAGCAGTAGTAGTAGCAGCAGCAGGAGCGACAGCAGTGGGCCTGGACTCACCGTCGTGCAGCGGGTCGATGGTATGGATCATCAGCTGTAGGAGCCCGTGTCTGAACTTGGTGCCAGAGTGGAGGACGGGGGCTGAGGGCCTTCTCTCTCCGCGCTGTGCCGGCTGAGGGCCCGCGGCGTGCTGCAGGGGAGAAGAACAGCGAGTTAGTGATGATCAAGTACTTAGCTTATAATAATAATAAAAATAATAATAATAACCAATCACCCTAACCTGGGCTAACACCAACAATAATAACGAATCACGACAAATGTCTGCTGATAGATTAGTCAATAACACTTAAGAGGATCGTTGAGGAATGAACCGCTCTACTGACGCCATCCATTACCTGATGTGACACTAATGGATGAACGACAGGTAATGAATGAACCAATGTACCCAAAGTGAATGTTTATGAATGAACCAATGTATTTATGAACCAATGTATTTATGAACCAATGTATTTTAAGGTTTTTATGAACAAACCTCTATACATGGAGGTAATACTTGAAGATAATACTTGAAGGTGATACTTGAGGTCGACAGGGCAAACCCGGAGAGATCAATGAAACAGTGACTAAGATTAACATAAAATACATGATTTAAACTGTCCTAATCTGACCTAACCCAACCTAACCTAATCTGACTTAACCTTCATCAACTCTTAACCTAACCCAACCTAACCCAACCCAACCTAACCCAACCCAACCTAACCCAACCTAACCTAACCCAACCTAACCTAACTAGATGCGTGATCTCGTTTAGGTCTCATTAATTTCACAAAAACGTATCTTATGATGTATTCCATAACATTGATACAGTTTATACACAACAAATGAATTAATAATTTTATATAAATTCGTTTCCACAATCTAGAATCAACTTGTAAATTCATCTAAATATTTAAGTAATACAAATAAACTCGCTTACATGACAAGAGCGATGGCGGTGTGGTTATCGCACTAGACGTCAGGGTTCGCTTCCCCACTAAAATAGCAATATGTGAGTGATATCTGGTGTGAATCCCTACCAGTATAATATAACCACATCACCACCCGCTTATCCTAAATTGCAGGTGGGTCACAAATATCCAAACATCCAGACTAAGGGAGAGGGAGAGATACACCCGTCATCGCTCAACCTCTGTGATGTCAAACCCATGTGGCCGACGCTTGACTACACGTCCTACCTCCAGTACAGTTCATTTAAACATTAATTTGTTACAATAACCTATGTTGGTCTTTCATTAAATATTAAATAAACAATTTTAGACGCAAGATAAATACACCGCTTTCTCCCTAAACGAAACAATAATGTGTGTTGTGGATATTATAACCTGTCTATAACAACCCCGATACCCCAAACACTTCCATCATCATAAACAACAAAACCAACCAAAACAAATACTAGATACAATGAGATAATGTTCTGAAGTGTATTTTATAGACAAACAATAAAAAAAATCGGAAAGTATGGTGAGTTTTTCCAAGCAATACACCGACACAATATACGAGTATGTATACGGATTTTTATGTAAATGGTATACGGGCCAAAGTGTGTGTTTCTACGAGGGGGAGACAAAATTCGATCAGATTTTTACCACATCCTACACTATAAACTGCTCTTTGTGTGTGTGTGTGTGTGTGTGTGTGTGCGCGCGCGTGTGTGTAAGGCATAAAATGTATATCTATGTATATTACGCATATTCAGCCATATAGAGTATACATATGAATATTTTTGTATATTTCAGACAGAGAAATAAGTGTATTTATGAAGTTATTGTATATTTAAAACGGTGTATATTGTTACTATATGAATACAGATTGTGTAGTTTGGGTGTCAGTGTATGGTCGACTCCTGGAATAACCTTGTGGGGTTAGGAGAACGCTTGTTTACCTGACCAGACTTGTAAATCCGTTTTCAAGAACCCTGAAATCCTCCTTCGTGAGCACTTAATCTAAAATACCGTCTTTAGTAATCCTCAAATCCAACTTCAAGAACTACATAACCCTGAAATCCCCGAAGAACCCATTAAATCCTTAAAATCCACCCTTTAATAGCCCCTTAATCTCTATAAGTTACCTCAACGGCCCCTTTTTAAATCCTCAAAATCCACCTTCAACAACGCCTTAAAATCCAAACAAATCCGGCCTTCAAGAACGGTGTAAAAGTTGCTAGTGTGGAGAGACGTTTTCTGTTGCCTTCGACCCGAGACCCAGTTTGGTTGAGATCAGCGAGCGTGTGCCGTGATAAATAACACCTTGATGTCGGGAAAACTTCTCCTACTGAACGATAAAGAAGAGGAATAGTGGAGTCAAAGAGAGGAAGAGATAAAAGCAAATGTGTGTGTGAGGAGAAGAGAAAGAGGGAAAGATTTTTAAAGGTTTTTGAAATGGACGGAGAGGAAAGGGGGGAGGGGGAAGGTAAGTAAGTAGGTGTAGGTGTGTGTGTGAGAGAGAGAGAGAGAGAGAGAGAGAGAGAGTGCCGCAATAAGAGCATCACATCACCCAACAGACAACAATGCAGAACACAACTATATTATGTCAAGGTCATCTCAAGGGCCCGACAAAACCAGGGTCGTGTCAAGGGCCCTACAACACCAGGGTGCTCTCATCACAAGAGCAAACTATGTAGCGTTATAAATACGGCCCTTACACCCCCTAGCTTCATACATCCCAGGGCCACTACATCCCAGGGCCACTACATCACAAGGCCACTACATCACAAGGCCACTACATCCCAAGGCCCGTATATCCCAGGGTTCTCAATTTACCCATGGCGAGTGCTATTATTGCTGTGACATTAATAAACTCTACCTTTACTAACTATTTCCTCTTTCTCTCCTCACGCACAGGAAGAAAGTGAAGGTACGAACACTTAAAAATCCGAGGGGGGAAAAGTGAACGACCGAATCCTTTAAACTCCGGATTCACGGCAAAAGTACAACAAGGATGAAAGAACGTCAACAAAAAGTTTATACTTGTAAACTTTGTATACCAATAAGAGCGAAGCTGAGGCACTCTAGAATATTAAATAAGAAAGGAGAAGGCGACAACGAAGAGGAGGACTAGGTAGAGTAGGAAAGGAGAGGAGGAGGAAGATAAGGAGAAAGGCAGAGGATGATTATGATGATGTGGAAGATGATGAGACCCCTACAGTCACCACAATGACACACCTATGGCTGTCACTGCCATGACTATCAATAATCAACAATACAAAAGAAACTAGTCTGCATGAGAGCAGAGAAGCGAGTCTACAGCCCCAGCAGGCAGAGGATCTAATGTCAGTCCCAACTACCACTAGCAGCGTCCCTCAGGTCCAATGTCTAGGCTACAGCTTGCAAAGGTCCGGGGGTGTACTGCCTGGAACAGTATACAGCAGGAAGGAGATGTATTGGCTGGAATACCATACAGCACAGAGGGGATGTACTGCCTGGAACAGCAAACAGCAGGGGTAGGGGGGGGGTAGTGTCCGGAACAGCAAACAGCAGAGGGGAGATGTATTGCCTGGAACAGCATACAGCAGGGAGGGGGTGTACTGCCTGGAACAGCAAACAGCAGAGGGGAGATGTATTGCCTGGAACAGCATACAGCAGGGAGGGGGTGTACTGCCTGGAACAGCATAAGGAAGGGAGGAGGTGTACTGCTTGGAACAGCATACAGCAGGGAGGGGGTGTACTGCCTGGAACAGCATAAGGAAGGGAGGAGGTGTACTGCTTGGAACAGCAAACAGCAGGGAGGGGGTGTACTGCTTGGAACAGCAAACAGCAGGGAGGAGGTGTACTGCTTGGAACAGCAAACAGCAGGGAGGGGGTGTACTGCTTGGAACAGCAAACAGCAGGGAGGGGGTGTACTGCTTGGAACAGCAAACAGCAGGGAGGGGGTGTACTGCTTGGAACAGCAAACAGCAGGGAGGGGGTGTACTGCTTGGAACAGCAAACAGCAGGGAGGGGGTGTACTGCTTGGAACAGCAAACAGCAGGGAGGGGCTGTACTGCTTGGAACAGCAAACAGCAGGGAGGGGGTGTACTGCTTGGAACAGCAACCAGCAGGGAGGGGGTGTACTGCTTGGAACAGCAAACAGCAGGGAGGGGATGTACTGCTTGGAACAGCAAACAGCAGGGAGGGGGTGTACTGCTTGGAACAGCAAACAGCAGGGAGGGGGTGTACTGCTTGGAACAGCAAACTGCAGGGAGGGGGTGTACTGCTTGGAACAGCAAACAGCAGGGAGGGGGTGAACTGCTTGGAACAGCAAACAGCAGGGAGGGGGTGTACTGCTTGGAACAGCAAACAGCAGGGAGGGGGTGTACTGCTTGGAACAGCAAACAGCAGGGAGGGGGTGTACTGCTTGGAACAGCAAACAGCAGGGAGGGGGTGTACTGCTTGGAACAGCAAACAGCAGGGAGGGTGTGTACTGCCTTGGAACAGCAAACAGCAGGGAGGGGGTGTACTGCTTGGAACAGCAAACAGCAGGGAGGGGGTGTACTGCTTGGAACAGCAAACAGCAGGGAGGGGGTGTACTGCTTGGAACAGCAAACAGCAGGGAGGGGGTGTACTGCTTGGAACAGCAAACAGCAGGGAGGGGGTGTACTGCTTGGAACAGCAAACAGCAGGGAGGGGGTGTACTGCTTGGAACAGCAAACAGCAGGGAGGGGGTGTACTGCTTGGAACAGCAAACAGCAGGGAGGGGGTGTACTGCTTGGAACAGCAAACAGCAGGGAGGGGGTGTACTGCTTGGAACAGCAAACAGCAGGGAGGGGTGTACTGCTTGGAACAGCAAACAGCAGGGAGGGGGTGTACTGCTTGGAACAGCAAATAGCAGGGAGGGGGTGTAATCATCGTAACAACATCGTAGGATTAATGGATGCAAGTAATACTGAGAAAAATAATTTTTTTTGCACAAAACCCAATATCTGGGCATTTTATTTAGCAGTTAGGTCAAGTCACAACTCTACAGTATATAAGTAGACTTAATTGACCAGTAAGGTCAGGTCAGGTCATAACCGAGTCCTCTCTTCCCAGTCAATCCTGACACAAAACATTCTTAACAGCTGTAACAACGTGTGTTTTCATGGAATTTCTCGGATGAACAGTAATAAAAGAACACAGGTCGTTGCCACTTGGATCAAGTTAAGCTACTAGTTTTGGGGAATTTACAAGCACAGTCCTTGGAGGTGATATAACACACACACACACACACACGGATCTGCAGGCCGTGTGTAGAGGTGTGTGACCAGGTACTCTTAACACCTCAAGCTTCTATGAATAAGATATGAGGGGAGAAGTGATGTTTGTGTGTACGGGAATTGAAGAAAATATTAATGACCCGCAAGGCGAATAGCGAAGAGTGTGTTTGGAGTGTGTTTGGAGTGTGTTTAGAACGTGTTTAGAGTGTGTTTAGAGTGTGTTTAGAACGTGTTTGGAGTGTGTTTAGAGTGTGTTTAGAGTGTGTTTGGGTAGACTAGAATGCTAAGGATGAACACTTGAGTTGAATTAGCTTACAACACGTAACATTATCGCACCTTGAGGGCATGGCAGAAGTTGAGGTGACTTAGGTACTGTATACGGTATTAATTAACTTTAAGTCAGTGGCTCAATTCTAACTGTGGGTCTCCATTTACATATTAGAGCAATGTTATGTGAGGAAGAAAATAACTTTTACCTAATTTACGGTGAATTGTTGGAATGAAAAAGGAAGAAAAAATGGAAAAGTGAAGATTTTTTTTTTTTGGTGGGGGGGGGGGGGGGGTGTGAAGCCAAAAATGTGTATACGCCTCGTGGTACAATGTGTGTGTGTGTGTTACAATAGCCACCCAAAGTGAAGGTTACCGTCGACACTACTACATCAAACTAGAGAGGCCATATTTTACCCCTTTAAAAAACAGCAATTTTAAGCACATCCTTCTTTTTAATACTTTTTATTTATAAATTTGGCTTCTATGCATTTAAAATTATTAATAACTTTCATTACTTTTATTATTCAGCTGTGGATAATTTCAAAAATTACCTACCATATTGGTTTTATTCAGCAGTGGATAAACCCTAAAATTATGTCATCATATTTTCACTTATAGTCGTAAATTCCCTTTTAGATTTATTGTCATAATCAATAGTTTCACTCAGCCATGTATAGCGTCAAATAGCTGTATATACCGCAGATGTATACAGTATTATGCATTTATACACGACAAGACACCCACTACAGGTCTCACTCTCTGTCCTCTGGGGGTGTGTGGGTGTGGCGGCTGAGTCGTGACGCGCGTCATTCAAGACCACAAGAAAAATCTCTTTGTCAGTTGTCATGACATTTACGACTTTCTCAGAGATTAAGGTGAGCCAAGAATTATCCGATTATTATGAATTCTCGCTGCAATAAATTATCAGAGTATAGGAAATAATTACTTTAATAGGATTTAGAATTGAATTAGAATAACGGATTAATAGTCGAATGGCAGCAGATTTCGTTAACAATTTTATTCACTGAGACGATAATAATAATTTTACACATTCAAATAACAATTTTCCAGGCATACTTACAATTATATTTAACTTTATGTCTAAATAGATTAAATAGAAGCTGGATTTATGGCAACGACAACAGCCTCATGTCGTGCACTCAACCCATAACGCCGACCTTGTGGCAGCTGGGATAGCCACGACGAGACCAATTTAAATGACATACAAGTTACTGTATAAAACTATGATGAATTCAAGGTACAGACGTATATATTGTATCTCTGCCACACACACAGACCCCCCCACCCCCCCCCACACACAATATACCGCCATGTATTTGAGCTCCGGCCGACGTGTGGAACAAGTTCATTATTCCGCTGATTTATCTGTGTGTTTTATTGTGGGTGAACAGGTGACCATGGCTAGGCTGGGCTCCACTCTCCCCTGGCTGTCAACACAATATTCCAACAGATTTTCAGTCAATCTGTGATGGACGAACCAGACGAAAGTCACTCTTATTTTATATGTGTATGTATTTGTTTTTCTTCAAATTTTAACCCAAACTGTGGTAAAATAAAGAAACACACACACACACACACACACACACACACACACACACGCGGTTGTTTTCATTAGGTAACTGCAAGAGGCTGTGAGTGTAATGGGAATGGGGAAGGGGGGGGGGGCGGGGGGGGGACTTGGCAGAAGAGGACAAGAAGGAAGGGAGGAGGAAGAGAAGGAATAGGTTGGAGAAGAACTTGGTTGATATATGGCAGAGAAGAGGAGGAGGAGGAGGAAGAGACGGGGAGGAAAATAAATGAACGGGGAAGAAAACATGGAGTAGGGAGGGAGAGGAGGAATAAGAACATAGGAATGGAGGAAACTACAGCGGACCTATTGACCCATACTGGGCAGTCCCGTTTACACCCAACTCCTATCGCTCATATATCCGTCCAACCTATGTTTGAAGCTATCCATCGTATTCGAGTTAATGATGATGTTTGGTAACTCGTTCCACTCATCCACTACTCTATTTCTAAACCAGTGTTTACCTATCGCGCCTAAATCTAAATTTGTCAAATTTAATACCATTGTTACGAGTTCGCTCCTGGTTGGATAGTTTGAGTACCTTTGTTGTATCACCTTTGTTCAGCCCTGACTTCCATTTATACACCTCTATCATATCGCCCCTCACTCTACGTCTCTCGAGGGAGTGCAAATTAAGATGCTTTAACCTGTCTCTGTACTCAAGGTTCCTAATGCTCGGGATTAGTCGTGTCATTCTCCTCTGAATTCCTAGGGATTCTATATCCCTTCTGTACTACGGTGACCAGAACTGAACTGCGTAATCCAGTGAGGTCTCACAAGCACAAGATATAGTTTTAGTATAACCTCGCTTGTCTTGTAACTAACACTCCTTTATATGAACCCAAGTACTTTGTTAGCCTTGTTTCGAGCAAACCACATTGTTGACTTGGTTTAAGATTCCAACTTATCATTACTCCAAAATATTCTCAGTCGGATTTATCTAAAACAACGTTGTTCTCTGTTTACATCTCTTAGACTAAGTAATTTATATTTGTCCACATTAAATTTCATCTGCCATTTTTCAGACCATGCGAAAAATTTGCTTAGATCTTCCTGTAGTTTTGCCGAGTCCTCGTAGGATTTAATTACACGCCCTATTTCAGTGTCGTCAGCAAATTTACTTACGTTGCTGTCTACGCCTACATCTATGTCGTTTATGTATATAATAAATAGTAATGGTTCAAGTACTGAGCCTTGGGGTACTACATTTGTGATGTTACCCTAATCGGATTTAGTGCCATTAATGCATACTCGCCGTTTCCTGTCCTGTAACCACGCCCTAATCCACTTTAGAATATCTCCTCCATTCCATGAGCCTCCACTTTACGTATTAGTCTTTTGTGGGGAACCCTGTCAAAGGCTTTGCCAAAATCGAGGTAAACCACATCATAATCGTGTCCGTCATCCACTGATTCGAAAACAGCTGAAAAGAATGAAAATAGATTTGTCAGACATGAACGCCCACTGTGAATCCATGTTGGGAATCATTGATCAACTTCTGCTTCTCCAGGTGATTTCAAATAGAGTTTGAAATTCTTGCTTCCAGCAATTTCCCTTCTTGAAAATTGGTATCACATTTGCTGTCTTCCATGATTCTGATACTACACCTGTTTTTAATGCCATGTTAAACAATTTCGGTAAGGGCATACAAAGCTCTTCCTTACATTCCTTTAATACTTTGGCAAATATCTCATCGGGACCTGGTGACTTGTTAGGCTTTACAAACAGACCGGTAATTGGTTTTTAAAGGTCATCATCATCATCATCGTTGAGTACTTTTTCATCTTCATTTGGGAATAATGTCTAAAGAAGATGAGGCCCTTCAAGCCAAGAGAGATCGTAGGAGTCATGTTCTAACTCTCACCCCCCTTCACTGGCTGGGCGCTGGTTGATGATGGTCTTATCAGCCTGGGACCACATTCGTGGCAACCAATGACGACCTCTGGGTGTGTGAAGTAAGTTCCGCCTCACAAGGTGGAATGACCCTGGTGGCGATATCTCACTTTTTGTGGTGGATTCTTTGTAGATACCTTCGGCCCAACGACTACCGCAACTGTATCGCCACCTCTCCACCAAGCCCCTTCATCAAATTTCTCCACCCCCCCCCCCCCCCCATTAGACCTCTCCACTAAGCTCCTCCACCAGGAAGTTTTCCATAAACGTGGATCACTGGCATACATGGAGGTAGTTTTCATACACAGGGGCATCAATCATCATACATACAGTGAGGGACAACCTTTATCATGCCTAGGCGTCGTGCAGAGAGAGAGAGAGAGAGAGAGAGAGAGAGAGAGAGAGAGAGAGAGAGAGAGAGAGAGAGAGAGAGAGGGCAGCAGGTGGTCTTACTATCCCACAGGACCATCGCGTGGGTCTTAACTCGAGAAGCCACAAGGAAATAGAAATGGATTCCAGGAAGGTCTCGGAGGATAAATATCGCTCTCCTGCCAGACTGAGTTAGTTGTGTAAGTCCCCCTGTGGGTGACTCATATACCTTGAGGGAGGGAGGGAGGTGACGTGGAGGATGTCATGTCTTCATCCATCTTTTTCTTAGGTGTGTGTGTGTGTGTTAATTTTCGTCTGTCTGTTTTTCCGTCTGTCTATTTCTCTGAGTAATACAACACAGACATAGATACACACAGATACATACACATACCAGGACATACAAACTTAGCAACTCAAACACAGTCTTGTAAACACACACACACACACACACACACACACACACACACACACACACACACACACACACCCGTTTATTTGCGACACGAACAGAATATAGTACAAAATTCTTAACTTTCCAATTCCTTTTTTTAGGATTTTTTGGTAAACCTCGACAAACTTTACACAGCTGTTATGTTTTGGTGGCAAGAACAACACTCACATCTCACACAGGAAGACCATAGTTCGACCAATACCTTAAGAGAAAAATAAGGTTAACATACACGTTCACCGGCTCACTGGGTTAATATATTATTCAAAATCAGAAAATAATCAGGAAAATAATTGGGAAAAATAAGAATATGATTTGTGGTGGCAAGAGTGAATAAAACAATGAATAGATCAGAAATTTTACACTGTGGCCAATTTCCAGAAGGTATAATGTGCAGAGAGAGAGAGAGAGAGAGAGAGAGAGAGAGAGAGAGAGAGAGAGAGAGAGAGAGAGATAGATATATTACAATACCCATTTACATAAGAACATAAGAATGGAGGAAACTGCAGCGGGCCTATTGACCTATACTGGACAGTCCCGTTTACACCCAACCCCTATTGCTCAGATATCCGTCCAACATATGTTTGAAACTACCCAGCGTATTCGAGTTAATGATGTACTTGTTATTAAGGGTTAGGTAAGGTTAGGTTAGGTAAGGTTAGGTTAGGTAAGGTTAGGTTAGGCAGGTTATTTGAGGCTAGGCAAGGCTACGTTAGGTTAGGTTAGGTTAGGTTAGTATACTGTAGTTTAAGTTAAATTACGATGGGTTTGGTAAGGCTCTTGACCGACACTCATGCTCGAGGGAAGACTCCTACTCGAGGGATGACTCCTACTCGAGGGGGGACGTTCATATTTCTCGAGTGGGAATCGTTGAAGAGGTACAGCCACCTGCTACATATATAAGTAATTAAGTAACTTCAGTGCCTACTTATATTAACGTTGAAGGAGACACACTACACTACCCTCCAGCCCTGTGTACCTACGTCTTAAGTACACACTACGGGGAGAGTTACAACACACACACACACACACACACACACATCAAAGCCCCACTTCCCTGAATGTCATGGCTCGACTTCCCTGTCCACCACCATGTCAAGGCTCTAACACCATGTCAAGGTTCCACCAACATGTCAAGGCTCCACCACCATGTCAAGGTTCCATCACCATGTCAAGGCTCCACCACTATGTCAAGGCTCCAACACCATGTCAAGGTTCCACCAACATGTCAAGGCTCCACTACCATGTCAAGGTTCCACCACCATGTCAAGGCTCCACCACCATGTCAAGGCTCCACCTCCAGCAGCTCAGTATGGGTGCAAAGTATGTAGAAGGCTCCTGGAGCACAAGCCTCGGGTGTGAGGGCTCCACTGAATGGCCTCAGGGGATGGGTGAGTGAGTGAGTGAGAGACTGTGTCGAGTCTTAAGTGCAAGAGACTGAGAGACTCCGGTAAGGTCTAGACTCAAAGAGACTCTGGGTGGATTCTCTGTGATAGATGGGAGTTTCCTCGTTTGTGAGAGAGAGAGAGAGAGAGAGAGAGAGAGAGAGAGAGAGAGAGAGAGAGAGAGAGAGAGAGAGAGAGATATGTTAAGGTTTTTGTTGAGCCTTCAAGGATGAGGGAGAAATGCTGTTTAGTTGAGTCTCTCGTGCCAATGTGAGACTAAGAAACGCTTGCTTGAATCTCTCGTGCCAAAGGGAGACTCAAGAAATGGTAACATACGATTGAGAGCCTCTTACACGATTACCTCACACCTGTACTCTTCACCACCATACACCAGAAGGAAGAGTTACGGAAGTCGTGTGTTGAGTGACAAGTCAGGTGGTACCGAGACACGCACCTGTAAAGACTCGTTATACTGTAGAAGTGGTGTTATTTAGACTCCCAGTTCGTTCTCTCTCTCACACACACACAACAATTAAGCGAAAAATAGTTAATTACAGGCAGTTGTAATTATGCATGAGGTTCTTGAACTCTTGCGTGTGAGATACGAACCCGTGAACTCAGCTCCCACTCCGCCACCCTCTCGTGCCCAAATCCACTCCCCTCTGCCATACCTCCCCCAAGTATAACCTATCTCCCCCCCCCTCCTAAGTGCCCAATATGTTTCATAACAATATAATTTATGCGGCATATTCCTTTTTTTTCATTAATGACATTTTTTTTTATCCACACAAGAATATAAGAGTATTTATGGAGGCTTGAATATCCTATACCAAAAATTTTGAATTTGGTTTAGGGACGTCTTACCTATAGATTCCTAAGTTAGATACTTATTTATGTAAACAAAAATTACAGCTTTCTCTCCAGATGTCAGTGTAGATAAGGAGTAATTAATATTTTCTTTGTAGATATAGAAAATACACTATTTTCTCTTTATCTCCGTGATAACTTGGAAATAAATTACAGAATTTTTTCCTTTGTGACCTCCATACGTCGCCCAAGAACTACTGTACGAAACAATAAGAAACACAATATCATAATTACACGTTGGAAATTCCGAGAAGCGATTTTTATCTAGGAATGAATGGTATTTTTTTTTAATTATCGTTATTTTTCAATTATAAAGGTATTTTTAGTGCTTGTTGAACCAAATACGTCGTTGTCTCCGTAACTTAACATTAATATAACGAAGAGCAACACTGTTTACGTTTTTTAACAGGTATATTGCGAAATCTAACCACAGTAGAGACCGTTAAATAACAGTGATATAGCCTGTCGTTGTCTCCGTTAAGTAAGATCAAACACACTCAGATACGGTCGAGTCTTAGTGTGATTTCGACGCCATATTGAGTACATCATTAAGTCATCAGTTAGAGAGGAAAATTTAGTTTAAGAACATTTGAGAAGCCATCTTTGTGTTGGTGCTTATATTAACCCTTCAGGTGTCTTCGTTCATCGTCAGTTAAGGGAAAAAAAATTAACTTACGAGTCTTTGAGGACTTTGTGGGGAGGCTTAACCCCTTGAGTCCAATGACATAACCCTGAGTCATCAAGTCATCGTACTCAAAGGGGTTAGGTTATCGTAATCGAGGGGTTGTCACCATCGTTGTGTGGCAGCTTAAATTTCATAGTGAGAAGGTTATCGTACAGCATCAGTGAGAGACAATTTAACGTAGAAACCTTTGAGAAATATAGTGTGAGATACCCTCTACCCTCCCCCGGTCACATTATCATAGAAGACGAGATTAGAGGAGGTGGACTAACGGAAGTAAATATGGGTCCACAAGATTTAGCCGTCGTGTTTATTCTGTTAATTATTCAAAGCCATGGTACACATTCCCATATGACATAGTTTCATAGAGGGAAGGTAAAATATTTGCTTACGTCGTGTAGGGGCGGTGAGATGGATTGTAATTTGTTTTTAAAAAAGTTACATAACTCCCAGTAATAAATACAAGAGTTGTTGGGTCGAGATTTATAAAGTTTCAGTAAGGTAATTATTTCCCTTTAATTAATGTTACCTGGAGGTAATTAATTAAGATAGTCTCAGGTGTAATTACGGTAGTGTTAATTGTAATTTATGGCGCCATAGTGATATAATATCGTGTTTTATCTTCAAGACAGTTTCAGAATATTTTTTTTCATTTTCAATTACGAGGAAAAATTAACGTACGAGAATTAAATGTAAAAAAAAAAATAATCCGGCCTATGAACCGTAATGTTTGTGTCTCAGTAGCAGGTAGAAAAAACAAAATACAATCGACTGATCCTGTTCCCGTGTTACTTTTGGGGAGTTTTAGAGAGAATGACGAAACGCTATGTAAATGATAAAACCACAAAAATGCTCAGTACAAGAAACACAAAGGATATTTTATAACAGTTCAGGTTTTAAGATGATGTGAAGTCTACGGTCATAAACACCCATGTATCGCATACTAGTGTTAACGGGTAGTTTTTATTCATTTTATTACTGATCCCTTAACAGACAGACAGACAGACGCCATGTTTACAAGACCTCGAACCCTTGCAGTTGTGGTAGAAGGATCAAAAATAGTAAATTCCGGGCCCTCTTCCCTCTCCTCTAAGGTAAATCCCCGAGCTTCGTGACTGACGGTGTTAAAAAGAGGCCTTGATCCTCTTACCTGAATCTTTTCTACAACAACGGGTAAAAAAAAAAACAAAAAAAAAAATCCTATTCCGTAACGGGGTGGTTCTTTAATACTATATACATGTAAGAACAAAAGCTCATCCTGTGTCTATAACGCCGACCCTCACCTCGCTTTCATCTACACGGAATCAAAACAATTGAACATCGCCCCATCCTTCTGTCAACACTCTCAAGTGGCCTTCATCAAGTCTAGGGTCATTGTCGTGTTTCACTGGTTTTACTGCCGAGAGAGAGAGAGAGAGAGAGAGAGAGACTATCAGCCAAATCATTATTTCCTCTTAACATTCAGTATTAACACTCAGCCATCAGCTTCCCTCCGTGAGTGAACTGTACCCTGACTGCTGTTTCTGCCTGAATAAAGTGAAATGCACCGTTGCTGTCGCTTCAACACACACGTTTACCCACGGACAGCTCTGGTAAAAAAAAAATATATATCATCTGGTGTAAAAGTCTCCCCACTCTTATCACCATGCTATATAGTCATCCGTTTCTGATTTATATTCTTTAACTATAACAATACTGACATTTACAGATCTATAAGTTAATCTGCATTAATGACTTCACTGATATAACGTCATTACTAGCTTCCTTTCCGCTCTCTCTCTCTCCCTCCCTCTCACCTAAAACAGTACCCGTCCTCTTTATCTAACTCCCTCCTTCACTATTAATGGTCTCTCTCCTATCTCCCAATTACTATTTTATACGCGAAGGTAAAAACACACACACACACACACACACACACACACTGTGCACTGTGTAAAAACATTTTATTTCCTGGATGTTCCTCTTTCATCTCTCTCTCTCTCTCTCTCTCTCTACAACACAGAGCCTACACTGAACTGTCTTGCACTACACTTTAAACGTAGATAAATAAAACGGCCAACAAAGCAAAAATATACATACACGCATACAAACATAATACACATATACATATATACAGTATATACAAACGCTATGTATTCCCAGGACGAAACACCACCACCACCACTGTCTCCTCCACCACCACCACCACCACTGTCTCCCACCTTTATTCGTTTCTTTTTTATACATTCACAGATTTTTCACCCCCCCCCCCGCGCCATCCTCTTATTTCAGGGTAAAAATTCAGGTCCACGAAACACCTCCATTGTCCCTAATTGTCGGGTGCTGGTGCTAGCCCCCTCCCCCCCCCCACACACACCTCCACCTGGCCTGAGATATCGTCCAGCTGGCTTAAGGTATAGTCCAGTTGGCTTAAGGTATAGTCCAGTTGGCTTAAGGTATAGTCCAACTGGCTTAAGGTATAGTCCAGCTGGCTTAATGTATAGTCCAGCTGGCTTAACGTATAGTCCAGCTGGCTTAAGGTATAGTCCAGCTGGCTTAAGGTATAGTCCAGTTGGCTTAAGGTATAGTCCAGTTGGCTTAAGGTATAGTCCAGTTGGCTTAAGGTATAGTCCAGTTGGCTTAAGGTATAGTCCAGCTAGCTTAAGGTATCGTCCAGTTGGCTTAAGGTATAGTCCAGTTGGCTTAAGGTATAGTCCAGCTGGCTTAATGTATAGTCCAGCTGGCTTAAGGTATAGTCCAGTTGGCTTAAGGTATAGTCCAGCTGGCTTAACATATAGTCCAGCTGGCTTAAGACACGCTACCCGAGGTTAAAATTCCTCCTTAATTCCCCGTTGTGTATTATCACAGTCGAACGGTTTATATTATTAATTAATATAAATTCCATAGTGTGTTTTATTACGTTCACACTACCTGTAATATACGAGTTGTTATTATTATTATTATTATTATTATTATTATTTTTATTACTATTACTATTATTATTATTATTATTATTACTATTATTATTATTATAAGATCTTTTAAACATTAAGTTACGATTCACTAACAGTTCTTAACTCATTATTCAAGTGGACCAATCACGTCACAGATAATTCACAACCTTCGGCCAATTGTCTAGTTAATAAGGTCATTATGGGAGAATGTCCGTGGCCGTGTAGGTTTTCATTATTTACGGGCATATTAGGTCATATGAGATCGTCTTATTAACGTAATGAAAAAGGTCATTCTGGGTCATGGGGTTATTGTGCAGGTCATCTAATCTTATTATGTAGGTCATATAAGGTCAGGTATTACGTAATTAATTTGTTTGTTTTTTCATGGTAACGTAACACATAGATTATGAGAGTCATTTGATGTCACGTGTGATGTAATCATGTGAAGGTCATTTTAGGTCAGGTGTCATATACCGTAAGGTCAATCAGTGCTAACCGTTCACAGTACAGTATCGTTCACAATAGCGACGTTCAGCCGTACCAAAACGCACTGGTACTTCACCGCCGTTCAGGGTACTTCACCGCCGTTCAGGGTACTTCTATATACACGACTGACTGGATACTGATTAACACAAGAGCCAGGAGTTCCATTTACCAATCACCAGTCACTACCTACCAATCAATACCTACCAATTACCCCAACCCCTACCAATCAACCCCTACCAATCACCTACTATTAATCATTCCCTACCAACCACGTACACGTATCAGTTAACACATTACTGAACCAATATTCAGCAGCAATCAGTATGCAAATTACTTACCTGACGCGGGACATGGCGTAAACAATAGAGTCATATTGCAATAGGAATAAAATTTGCCATCATATTATTGCAAAGATTCAATAGATGTAATGTGTATATCCATAAAAAAAATAAATGTGCATATTTCAATCTTATTATAAATGTATATATATAAAACTAAATATACATTATGTACACTGTATAAATTGTCCTTAATCATATATATGCATATTAATTTAGCAGTTTCATTCATGCCATCTAATTGGTTAACATTCCTAAGCAGATGCAAGAAATAAATGCTGGACTAATTCTTGGCGTTTTTGGGAGATGATGGGCGAGGGGGGAGTGAGGTAAATTAGCTTCAATTTATAAAGGCATTTGTTTAGCTTTTGTGTAGAGGATTTTAAAGCAGTGTGATTTGATCAGCAGTTTCAATTTTGATTAAGTTTCTAAGTGATTAAAAGAGTATTTAATCGTCTTTAATAGATATCTAATTATGAGGGTTCATTTTGAGGTCCTCCGGGTGCAGTCGAACCCCGAAACGAGACCCAAAAATGAACCAGCTTGGCCGCCCATCATCCCCGCTGTCATACAAACTTTATGAACTCGTCTCGAGCAGAGTTTCGAAGCTTCGCGGCAGCCACTGGAATGATTGAAGCTTAACTCGAGTCCCAGAAAAGCAAAAGAAGACGAAACAATAAAAAAAATAGTATAAATCTAAAGAAAGAAGAATAACAAAACAAAAGCGATTAAACATAATTAAGAATACTGTCAAAAAAGTTATTGTTTGGGAAAATAATCTTATCAGTTATGTTTACGTAAATAGAAAAGAAACTATATATAAAATTTAATGCCCAAATAGAAAAAAAAATGTGCGTGGTGATGGAGAGATAAATGAAGTGAGGCTGAGTTGGGTTAAATCATGTAGATTAGTTTAAGTCAGGTTAGGTTAGGTTAGGTGATGGTACAGTAGGTTAGGTTAAGTTAGGGAGAGGGAGTGGGAAGAAGGGAAGGGAGAAAGAGGGCAGAAGGGAAGGAGGAAAAGGGAGGCAGAGAGATGGAGGAAGGGAGGGAGAGGAAGGGAGGGAGAGGAGTAGGGACAAAGGGAAGGAGAAGACAGAAAGAGAGGGAGAGAGCAGAAGGGAGGAAGGGGGCAAAAGAGGAGGAACAGGGAGGCAGAGAGGGGGGGGGACAGAGAGGGAGGAAGGGAGGAAAAGGAAGCAAAAGAGGGAACAGGGAAAAGGGGAGAAAGATCGCGGTAGGGAGGGAGGAGGAGGTAGGGGCAGAAGGGAGGGAGGGGAAGGTAGGGGCAGAAGGGAGGGAGGAGGAGGTAGGGGCAGAAGGGAGGGAGGAGGAGGTAGGGGCAGAAGGGAGGGAGGAGGAGGTAGGGGGCAGAAGGGAGGGAGGAGGAGGTAGGGGGCAGAAGGGAGGGAGGAGGAGGTTGGGGCAGAAGGGAGGGCGGGCGGACGGGAGGGGGGGGGGAACGGAAAGGAGGGAGGAAGAGGGCGGAAGGAAGCCGACAAGACAAACGGAGGAAGCAAATGATGGGGAAAGATGTGGTGCTGAGATGGGTAAGAGGAAGAGGAGGAGAAGATAAAAGGAAGAGGAGGAAATGAAAAGGAAGAGAAGAGAAAATTTAAGAGGTGGAGGAGGAAGAAGGTGAAAAAAAAAGAGGAGGAAGGAAAATGAAAGAGACGAGAAGATTGAAGAGGTGGAGGAGGAAAGAGGAAGAGCGGTAATGACAGAGGAAAGGCATTGAACAGTAAGTGATGGTGATGATGATGATGGTGACGTCATAATAGTATAATGAAGCGATTAGTATGAATATTAAAATAGAATGAAATGGAGCGAACAATACAATAGCAAATTGCGAGAGAGAGAGAGAGAGAGAGAGAGAGAGAGAGAGAAGTAAAAGCAAGGAGAAACAGGGACTAAAAAGAAGAAAGAAGAAGAAAACAAGCAGAAGCCGATAGAAGAAAGAGAAAAATCAAGCAATAGAAGGCGTGAAAAACACAATGGACGATGCTGATTGGTCAAGACACAAGAGAGGTAATGATCAAGAGGAAGAAGGAAACAATACAAGATAACGAGGAGGAGGAGGAGGAGGAATTAGGATAGAATTGCAGCGTTGGTTAAAGTCGTAATGATTGATTGAGAATTAAAAGGAGACTAAACAATACTCTGGCGAAGTCTCCCATCAATTAGAGAATTAATATGACCATTTTCTTTATTAACTTTCTAAGGGTAAAATAAATACAGTTTAGCGAATTTTAAAGTTAATGTTTTAGGTTTATGAGAAAGATTTTAGGAGGAAAATTAAAATAATGTTTGATTTCAGATAGGATTTGTAAGGGAATTTTAACCCAAGATTAGAATTTTTTTGTGTAAGTAATTTTAAGGAGATCCTAATTTATTATTGACTTCATAGAAAATATTTATGGATATTTCAAGATTTAAAAATACTTTAAGGAAGTTTCAAAGACATCGTCAGAGGATTTAAAGGATTATTTAGGTGGGGTATTTTGGACGATTCGTTAAGGATTTAGGAAAAGGGGATTCAAACCTATCCTAAAGTTCTTTGAGGCTAATTAAAGAGGATTTAAGGATATCCTACAGTGGTTTAGGCCTTTATAAGTGATACAATGCTGTCTTATGGGGTTTAAGACTACCTTACGGAATCTAAGCTCTCTTGTTGGATTTAATCAGCTAAATTAATTGGTTTAAACTATCTTGCAGGCTTTAAGGTACTTTATAGCGAATTTAAGCTCTCCTAGGGGATTTAAGCTATCTTAGCTGATTGAAACTATCTTAATTGGTTTTGACTCTCTACATAGGTGGATTTAATGCTGTCTGAAAAGGATTTAAAACTATCTGAAGGAATTCAATACTACCGAAAGAGATTTAATGCTATCTGAAAGGGATTTAATGCTACCTAAAGAGATTTAATGCTACCTGAAAGGGATTTAATGCTACTTAAAGAGATTTAATGCAACCTGAAAGGAATTTAATGCTACCTAAAGAGATTTAATGCTATCTGAAAGGGATTTAATGCTACCTAAAGAAATTTAATGTTATCTGAAAGGGATTTAATGCTACTTAAAGAGATTTAATGCTACCTGAAAGGGACTTAATGCTATTTTAGTGAGTTTATTGACCTATGAGCCTTCACCGTAGATAATTTCTCTGCCTTGGATGACAGTAGGGAGGTGTGGGGTGATAACGACCATCATATAACACTATTATAAGTGAGTAAAGAATCTATAAATAACAAAAAAATATAAATAAACGTTAAAAGGATGTAATAAGTAAAGGAAGATAAGAGGTAATAAAATAACTAAAGTGAATCAGCAAAAACAAGTGAAAAAAATAGAAATGAATTAAATAAAAAACGTAATTAAAGAATAACCAATACCAAAATTCTACAAATAAATAAAGTAAAAGGCGTGAAAAAATCGATGAAAGGAAATAAAAACGCGAAGTAAAAAAACTAAAACAAATTACAAACTTGGAAAGTCAAAATAAAAATAAATAAATAAATAAATAAATAAATAACATTAAACCGAATAAATATAATACGTAAAAAAAAACACTACAAATAATTAACAATAAAATTAACTACAATATATAAATGTTTCCCCAATATATAAATTATTAAAAAAAATATAATAATCAACCATACTGGCAGACGATAACAATGCAATAATCGTGCTAACCAGAAACGTTATAATAATTGATAATAATTCAAGACCATAATGCAACTATATGATAAAGTAACATAATTAAAAATAATGAAGAAAATGCAATTATGCTAAAATCTAAAAATAATAATAAAATAATAAAAAAAATAATAATGCTATATGATAATACTTCAAATACCACCAATGATTTTCTTTCTTATGTAAATGTAATGAACAATATGATACAATAATGCCCAAGTATAATAATAATGAAGAAATAATATTGATGAAAATGCAATAAAAAAAATATGGAATAACATTAATTAAAAAAAAAATATATAAATACTGTATATCAATGCAATTATACTAGAGTGTTAACCAGAAGAACCAAGGTAACGATGCAGTAATAATGGCCTTATAAATAGGAATATAATAAAGAGTATAGTTATAGTTAAGGACCACATGCTTGTCTAGTTGTTATATTTCCCGACTCACCAACGTTTGGGCGGCGTTTTGATGCTGTAAATATAATCAGTATTAGTATAATAGTCAGGGTAAAGAGAAATAGAGAGTCTTATTAAATGGTAGAGGTAAAATTAGACTGGTGAAGCATTATAGGTTTATAGCAAGATTATTATTACACTACAGGAAGTATTATAGTGTGACCAAGAAACTGTTAATAGATGGGGAAAGCTTTATAAGGAACAAGAATATTACAACTACTAGAGTATTATAGTGTGACAAGTATTATAGATGATGAAGCATTATATGTAGCAAGAATTTATTACACTACTAGAGTATTATAGTGACTAAGTATTATTAACTGTGAAGCATTATATATAGCAAAGAATTATACTACAAGAATATTATAGTGAAGTATTATAATAGGTGAATATTAGTGACAAAGTATTATAGAATTTGAAGCATTATACACAACAGATTTTTACATTACAAGAGCATTATAGTGAAGTAATAGCTGAAAATGATAGACATAGATTATTATAGATAGTGAAGCATTATAATTAGCAGAGTATTACACTATAAGCGTATTATAGTGAAATATTATAGGTACTAAGTATAATAAATTGTGAAGCATTTTATATATAAAGCAGAGTATTATAATGGCTGATTATTACAGTGAATAGCATTATAGATGGTGAAGCATAGTATCACATTACAAGAGTATTACTGTCGAATATTATAGGAAGTATTATAGATGGTGAAGCATTATAGCAGGAGACTACAAGAGTATTATGGAACATTATCATATCTACGGAGTATTTATTGATGGTGAAGCATTATAGCAGGAGAATATTACACTAGAGTATTATAATAGAATAGAAACATACAAATATTAAAGAGGTGGAGCATAATGGAAGAGAATTATCACAGCGAGTCCAAGCATAATGTGAGAAAAGCTCTGTTACAGAGGAGTAAACTACAGGAACCGGAGTACTACAGGAGTTGGAGTGCTAAGGAGGTGAAAAGGATTATTAATCACACTAACTACAACAGTTAACAAACAACAATTACAGCTGCAACAGAAACAGGAGGTCAAGTCAGGTCAAGTATGAGAATTTTATATAGCTGGTAGGCCAGGTAAGGTCAATTAAAAATAATGCATAGGTCGGGTAAGGTCAAATAAAAAATAACTCAAAGGTCAGGTAAGGTCAAATAAAAAATAGCTCATAGGTCAAGTAAGGTCAAGAATGTGAATTTTAGCGAATAAATACTGGTGAAGTTCTTATTGTATTTACCAACTTTCAAAACTATCAACATGACAAATCAATAAAGAAATTAATCCTATCAACACTGCAAAGTTGTTTTAATTGCAAGACTCGCTCAACATGTTAGGCGTTTTAGTAATAATCCCAATTTAACCTTACAACGAGACAAACACTTTTTTGCAATATAAGGATTTTTTTTTACTTTTAATAATTTTAATAACATGGAGGAAACTGAAAAATTTATTCTTGATTATATTTTCCTTAAGATATCAATAATTATCTAAACAAACTTTTTTCAAACCTACAAAATTTATTTCACTTAAAAAAATCGTATATACATATTTTTTTTATTTTTTCCCCTCGTTTATTCTCACCACTACGAAAACATTTTAAACAAAACAAAATACACATCACCAATCAACACCTAACATCACACCTAACACCACCAATCAACAACTAACATCAACAATCAACAACTAACATCACCAATCAACAACTAACATCACCAATCAACAACTAACATCACCAATCAACAACTAACACCACCAATCAACAACTAACACCACCAATCAACAACTAACATCACCAATCAACAATAAACATCACCAATCAACACCTAACATCACCAATCAACACCTAACATCACCAATCAACAACTAACATCACCAATCAACAATAAACATCACCAATCAACAATAAACATCACCAATCAACAACTAACATCACCAATCAACAACTAACATCACCAATCAACAACTAACATCACCAATCAACAACTAACATCACCAATCAACAACTAACATCACCAATCAACAACTAACACCACCAATCAACAACTAACATCACCAATCAACAACTAATACCACCAATCAACAACTAACATCACCAATCAACAACTAACACCACCAATCAACAACTAACATCACCAATCAACACCTAACACCACCAATCAACACCTAACATCACCAATCAACACCTAACATCACCAATCAACAACTAACACCACCAATCAACAACAAACATCACCAATCAACAACTAACACCACCAATCAACAACAAACATCACCAATCAACAACAAACATCACCAATCAACAACTAACATCACCAATCAACAACTAACATCACCAGTCAACAACTAACATCACCAATCAACAACTAACATCACCAATCAACAACTAACATCACCAATCAACAACTAACACCACCAATCAACAACTAACATCACCAATCAACAACTAACACCACCAATCAACAACTAACATCACCAATCAACAACTAACATCACCAATCAACAACTAACATCACCAATCAACAACTAACATCACCAATCAACACCTAACACCACCAATCAACACCTAACATCACCAATCAACAACTAACACCACCAATCAACACCTAACATCACCAATCAACACCTAACACCACCAATCAACAACTAACATCACCAATCAACAACTAACATCACCAATCAACAACTAACATCACCAATCAACACCTAACACCACCAATCAACACCTAACACCACCAATCAACAACTAACACCACCAATCAACAACTAACATCACCAATCAACACCTAACACCACCAATCAACACCTAACATCACCAATCAACAACTAACATCACCAATCAACAACTAACATCAACAATCAACAACTAACATCACCAATCAACAACTAACACCACCAATCAACAACAAACATCACCAATCAACAACTAACATCACCAATCAACAACAAACATCACCAATCAACAACTAACATCACCAATCAACAACTAACATCACCAATCAACAACTAACATCACCAATCAACAACTAACATCACCAATCAACAACTAACACCACCAATCAACAACAAACATCACCAATCAACAACTAACATCACCAATCAACACCTAACACCACCAATCAACACCTAACACCACCAATCGACAACTAACACCACCAATCAACAACTAACATCACCAATCAACAACTAACATCACCAATCAACAACTAGCATCACCAATCAACAACTAACATCACCAATTAACAACTAACACCACCAATCAACAACTAACATCACCAATCAACACCAAACATCACCAATCAACACCTAACATCACCAATCAACAACTAACACCACCAATCAACACCTAACATCACCAATCAACAACTAACACCACCAATCAACAACTAACACCACCAATCAACAACTAACATCACCAATCAACAACTAACATCACCAATCAACACCTAACATCACCAATCAACAACTAACATCACCAATCAACAACTAACACCACCAATCAACAACTAACATCACCAATCAACAACTAACATCACCAATCAACAACTAACATCACCAATCAACAACTAACATCACCAATCAACAACTAACATCACCAATCAACAACTAACATCACCAATCAACAACTAACACCACCAATCAACAACTAACACCACCAATCAACAACTAACATCACCAATCAACAACTAACATCACCAATCAACACCTAACATCACCAATCAACAACTAACATCACCAATCAACACCTAACATCACCAATCAACACCTAACATCACCAATCAACAACTAACACCACCAATCAACAACTAACATCACCAATCAACAACAAACATCACCAATCAACAACTAACATCACCAATCAACAACTAACACCACCAATCAACAACTAACACCACCAATCAACAACTAACATCACCAATCAACAACTAACATCACCAATCAACAACTAACATCACCAATCAACAACTAACACCACCAATCAACAACACCACCAATCAGCAACTAACATCACCAATCAACAACTAACACCACCAATCAACAACTAACACCACCAATCAACAACTAACACCACCAATCAACAACTAACATCACCAATCAACAACTAACACCACCAATCAACAACTAACACCACCAATCAACAACTAACATCACCAATCAACACCTAACATCACCAATCAACAACTAACATCACCAATCAACAACTAACACCACCAATCAACAACTAACATCACCAATCAACAACTAACATCACCAATCAACAACTAACACCACCAATCAACAACTAACACCACCAATCAACAACTAACACCACCAATCAACAACTAACATCACCAATCAACAACTAACATCACCAATCAACACCTAACACCACCAATCAACACCTAACATCACCAATCAACAACTAACATCACCAATCAACACCTAACATCACCAATCAACAACTAACATCACCAATCAACACCTAACATCACCAATCAACACCTAACATCACCAATCAACAACTAACATCACCAATTAACAACTAACACCACCAATCAACAACTAACATCACCAATCAACAACTAACATCACCAATCAACAACTAACACCACCAATCAACAACTAACACCACCAATCAACAACTAACATCACCAATCAACAATAAACATCACCAATCAACAACTAACACCACCAATCAACAACTAACATCACCAATCAACAACTAACATCACCAATCAACAACTAACATCACCAATCAACACCTAACATCACCAATCAACACCTAACATCACCAATCAACAACTAACATCACTAATCAACAACTAACATCACTAATCAACAACTAACATCACTAATCAACAACTAACATCACCAATCAACAACTAACATCACTAATCAACACCTAACATCACCAATCAACAACTAACATCACTAATCAACAACTAACATCACTAATCAACAACTAACATCACTAATCAACAACTAGCATCACTAATCAACACCTAACATCACCAATCAACAACTAACATCACCAATCAACAACTAACACCACCAATCAACAACTAACACCACCAATCAATAACTAACACCACCAATCAACACCTAACATCACCAATCAACAGCTAACATCACCAATCAACAACTAACATCACCAATCAACAACTAACACCACCAATCAACAACTATCATCACCAATCAACAACTAACACCACCAATCAACAACTAACACCACCAATCAACAACTAACATCACCAATCAACAACTAACATCACCAATCAACACCTAACATCACCAATCAACAACTAACACCACCAATCAACAACTAACATCACCAATCAACAACTAACATCACCAATCAACACCTAACATCACCAATCAACAACTAACATCACCAATCAACAACTAACATCACCAATCAACACCTAACACCACCAATCAACAACTAACATCACCAATCAACAACTAACATCACCAATCAACAACTAACACCACCAATCAACAACTAACATCACCAATCAACACCTAACATCACCAATCAACACCTAACATCACCAATCAACAACTAACATCACCAATCAACAACTAACATCACCAATCAACAACTAACATCACCAATCAACAACTAACATTACTGTGTTTTAACCCCCCTCCCCTACCCCCCCTTTCCCCTTCCCCCTCTCCCCAAGTCTCGAGAATTAGGACAAAAACAAAACAATAGGTCAAAGGTTTTGTAGAGAGTTTGTGTAATATTAAATAGAGTCTACTTAATAATGGTAATACAGTAAATACATGAGCGTGGATACAGTGTGATGTAGTGAAGACTGTATGAGAGTCTTGTACTGTACTAAATATAGCTGTTGGCGACTTTGTGGATATGAATATAAAATTGAATTGAAATATAGACACTTTTATCAAGGTGTGTGTGTGTGTGTGTGTGTGTGTGTGGGTGTGTGTGATCATAATCTATACCGAGTTTTATTATTAGGGGTTAAACGTTGTATTTCGTATATTACGTATTGTAGTAGTAGTAGTAGTAGTAGTAGTAGTAAGTAGTAGCTTTACTATTTGTACTAATTTGTAAATGAACGTAAATTTAGTAGTGAACTTCAGCATATTTCTCGATCACTACAGCTGACGTCAACACCACCAAGAGTTTACAGATGTCACATAACCCATAACGATTTGGTTGCAAGAGCTTCAGGTAACGTAACATACATACATACATACATACATAAGGTGAAAATTTAGTTATAATCTCTACACGGCCGAGAATTTAAGAGCTACATAATGCAGAGAATTAGTTCCAGGTATACGTGTGGCTTTAAGCTGGTCGTACTGATAGGTCCCGTCCGATAATTCAAGTGGGAATTTAAGGACATTTTTTAAAGGTCGCCTTCCTTAAAACATTTGTTAGTTAATCCTTGTGGGAATTTAGGACGGGTTGAGTCGTTGGTGGGACTAAAAAAAAAAAATCGCTTTTCTAAATTCTGGTGGGGATTTTGGGAGATGGTAAGCCGTCATTCTGGTGGGAATTTATAAGTTTAAGAGGCAGAGTGAGAGGAATGGTCGTAGGTCGGAGAGTAGGAGAGCCGAGCTGGTCAGGTTTATGGCTATATTTTGTGAGGCACTTTACTGACCCCGTCCCTGGAGGGGAGGGGGGGGGGGGGGAGGAGGAGGAGGAGGAGGAGGAGGAGGAGGAAGACCCCGTTATTGAAGAAGGAGGAGGGAGAAGGAAGAGTACTCCGTTTCTGAAAGAGACGGAGGAGTAGTAGGAGGAGAGAGTAAGAAAGAGGATCCAGTTCTTGGAGAAAGAGGATGATGACCCGTCGAGGGGAAGGATGAGGACCCTGTTTCTGGGGGGAGGAGGAGGACCCCGTTCCAGGAGGAGACAGAGGAGGAGGAGGGGGAGGGAGAGGAGGCGGTGGGAGGAGAAGGAGGGAGACCCCGTCCCAGGAGGAAGAGGAAGAGCTGGAGGAGGACCCCGTCCCTGAAGAGGAGGAGAAGGGAGAGGAGGAGGAGGGGATGCAAGAGGAACCTCGTTCCAGGAGGAGACAGAGGAGGAGGATGCGGGGGGAAGAGGAGGTGGTGCGAGGAAACAGAGGATGATCTCGTTCCGAGAAGAGGAGGAGAAGGGAGACCCAGTCCTGGAGGAGGAGGAGGAGGAGGAGGAGGAAGAGGAGGACCCCGATGCTGGAAGAGGAAGAGGATGAGGAGGGAGAGGAGGAAGAGGGAGAGGAGGAGGAAGAGAAGGAGGAGGAGGAAGAGAAGGAGGAGAAGGAGGATTCCGTCCCTGGAAAAGGAGGAGGGAGACTCCGTCCTTGGAAGAGGGGGGGGGGGTGAGGAGGAGTAAGAAGAAGAAGGAAAGAAGAGAGAGAGAGAGAGAGAGAGAGAGAGAGAGAGAGAGAGAGAGAGAGAGAGAGAGAATGAAAAAATTAAGGAAGAGACGATAATAAGAAGCGAATTTAGTGAAAACAGTAAAAAAAAAAATAAAACAAAGGAATGAAACAGAACGGAAACGAAAGCCAGAATAATAATAATAAACAAAAACAAATGAAGACTAAACACAATGACGTAAGAAAACGGAAAGAAAGGAGAAGAGAAAATAGAGAAGAAGAGAGAATATAGAAAAAGGAAGAGGTGATAACAGAGAAAGGATGATAATGAAAAGAGAAGAAAGAAAAGGGAATAAAAGAGAAAACAAGAGAGGGAACAATGAAGAAGAGATAACACTATACTAAGGGTCGCTGGTTCAATCCCGGGGCACTTCAGGGTACACTCAGGGGGTAAAAAGGCGGGCAGGAACCCCCCCCCCCCCCCCACGCACGCAGGCACACACACACACACACACATCAACCTCTCCTCCGACATTGTCCCACCTCCTTCCATTACTCTAGGTCCCAACACACTCCAGGTTGTAGATTCCACGAAGCTCCTCGGCGTCACCATAGACAACAAACTAAATTGGAAACCACACGTCAGTGAAGTTGTCAAATCCTCCAGTTTCCGTCTCCACCTCCTCCGCCGAGTCAAGTCCCTCGGAGTTCCTGCACCCGAGCTCCTCAGTGTTTACACAACATTCATACTTCCCAAGCTCACCTATGCCTCCCCCACCTGGTCTTCCTCCCTAAATGCCACACAACGTAACCACCTAGAAAAAGTGCAAACGAGGGCATGCAAGATTATTCTCTCCCCTTACTACTCCACATATCAAGAAGCGCTCAACACACTGACCCTTTCGACTCTCACTGACCATCACCACGACCTCATCTGCAAATTTGGTAAGAAGCTTCTACACCATCCTCGACACCGGCTCCTACTACCACCTGAGATCCCTAGCCCGAGAATTGCTGTTCGACACAACAACCGCATCCAGCTCATACGTGCACGAACTGATCGCTATAAGAACAGCCAAGTCCCAACCATTGTAAAAATTATCAATACTTGTAATAGACCAGTGTATTCACTCCCAGTAAATACTACTTCTTGCACTGTCACTATGTTGAAATGCCCTGTAGTTTGAGCTTTTCCCCATCTAGTTATTATATATCTTATTTGTATCACTTATGTTACTTGTATATTATTTGTAATTCGAAACCCAGCCTTCTGGCTGCCAAGCTCTTTCAATAAACCGTTAATTATTATTATTATTATCAATATTATTATTATTATTATTATTATTATTACCCATTTCTTTAGTTTTTCCCACACAGCACCCCAAATATACCTCACAATATACCCTTAATATACCTCCCAATAAACCTCACAATATACCCTTAATATACCCTTAATATATCTCACAATATACCTCACAATATACCTCACAATATACCCTTAATATACCTCCCAATATACCTCACAATATACCCTTAATATACCTCACAATATACCCTTAATATACCTCACAATATACCCTTAATATACCTCCTACTCAATATACCTACTCACAATATACCCTTAATATACCTCCCAATACCCTTAATATACCTCCCAATATACCTCACAATATACCCTTAATATACCTCCCAATATACCTCACAATATACCCTTAATATACCTCCCAATATACCTCACAATATACCCTTAATATACCTCCCAATATACCTCACAATATACCCTTAATATACCTCCCAATATACCTCGCAATATACCCTTAATATACCACCCTCGAGAGTTTGCTACCACACACAGCCTCAAGACAAAGTCAATAGGTCTAGTTGAAAGTATATATTGAGAGTAATGTTTTCTTCAATAAATCACAAACTAAAAATACCTTCTAGTACTGAAAACAAGGTCATTAGTGCATAGGTTTACCTCTGAAAAAAAACACTATTGAAAATCTACCCAAAAATATATCTGAAGTGGAAATTGGAATATTTTTTTTTAGCATGGTTATTGTTATAGACATTCTAAGTATTTATTTAGTCTGAATATAGAAAAAAGTATACAGACTCAAGACTTTTTATTAAGCAAACTAATAATTAAAAAACACTATATAATATGTACACTATAAATTTTAATCTTGACTATGCAAAAGAATAAATATGTTATAAAAAGAGGCTTTGCATATAGGCTACATTCTAAACTTGGTTAAAATGATTGAAAGCTGTTGTATTATGCACATGATAATATACAGTAGTAACTAATGAGTCATGCACTACAGGGTGAGGATGCATTAATACGTTCTGGGCATCAAGACTTGTATGACCGCCAGAACCAGTGCAAAATAAACAATCAATATAATAATAATAATAATAATAATAATAATAATAATAAATGTCTATATATCTGAACGGCCAGGCGCAGGTAGCTACTTGTCCGCTCACTCGCCTCCGTGTACCGTACTCATGAGCTTGTCAAAGAACAACATAATCTGAACAACATCTCTTATTATTTTGTATTGTATTTTTTTTTTTTTTTTTTGGAGGGGGTGGATTATCTTCCACTGATTTTTAGGGAGATTAGAAGTGCAATAGTGCAGGGGTTAGGGGGAGGAAGGGGTGATGGTGGTGGAATAGGGCGGGGAGTTAGAGACGGAGGGAAGGGGGAAAGAGTTGATAGATTTATATATATATACTTTTTTTTTAAAGAGGAAAGGGGGGATCGGTTTAGGTCCAAAAGTATATAAACTATACATAAACTGTATATAAATTACAATAGTAAGTCTGACCATGAGACCTGGGAATCACGGCGCGATAGAGTGATGACCTAACAGAAAGAAAGGCTTTGTATATTCTAAGGCTCTAGGTATATATTTATATATGGAGAATAGACAGAGATGGATAGAAGCCAAACAAAGGAAGATAGACAGCAGCAACTAGTGAAGGAGCAATATGATACATCCGGAAGAAGGAAAGAAGGAAGAATGGAAACGGGAGAGAGAGGGAGAGAGAATATTTTACATATAAACACACACACACACATAACGAGCATTCTTTTGTGACTGCAAAACATCGATCGATCTACAATTTGATGTCAGCCGAAGATTTTATCGGAAATAGATAAGAAATCTTTTTTTTTTTTGGATGACAACAGACTTTAAAACGGTTAAATGGGCGTAATTTATTTTTTTTATTTTTGAGATTCTCAATATATTTTAATTGGACCGAAAACGACTGAACTAAACTCAGGTTATGAGAAAATGAACGATGAACTAAGACTTGCCATCTACGTCAGGGCTCACATGACACGCGAGTCAGAGGGGATTAATTATGTTATGTACCAAACATTACTTCAGAGGTTTTTTCTCCTCGACACGGATTAAAAAAGAATCAATGTAACTCCCTATACTGTTGTGTGTCCATTAAAAAAAATAATTGCTGTTATAATAAATACCATGAAAATATAATCTCTCCATTTGTATATTAAAATGGAGTGAAGGTTTGTCAATAAAAAATAATATTATTTCTCATTTTCTGTCGTAAACATATATTGTTTTCTCAATAAAGATAAATGGCCATTACAAAAACAAATATGACATTTTAGAAGCGTTAATATTTCAATGGATTACATAAAATCTGCAAATACTGAACCGAACTAATAACACAACACTACGGTTCCTAGTTACTGTACTGATGAAATGAAAATGGTCGCCATACGGTTAAGTCTAACCGGATAGTGTTCATCATCACATTAAGCTCAAGGTGGTGGGGGCAGCTGCGACCCTTCAAACTACCAAGTAACTCCATCCATCCCTTCATCAGTTATCGTGTGTCCAAGATAGGCCGCGGCGGACACGTCAACCCGCGCGAATCCGTCCCTCAACGTGATACAGTAACTATTAATACGATTAAAATACTTCTTAATTCGAACTTAAACCTACTTAAAGCTTACTAACTGAAGGAAATGGTAAGAATCATGCAAATCAGGCATTTATAAAGTAGCTTCTGGGAATTTTTTTATTAGCAAATCTGTATTCTAAGTAAGCATCAGCTAGCGGGATATTCTACATAATGACTCGTTGTACGGGAACCAACTTTTACAATAATTTACTTCCACTCTAGACAGCTAGTGTTTGAGCCTCTGAGAAGTGGCTCGTTTTTTTACACATTTTTGTCAACAAAGATGACCTTATGACAGAAACTATAGCTAGTCTTTGAGCGGCTGAGGAGTAAGAGAACTCATTATATTGCTTTCAACTTATACAAGATTATAATAATAATTGTGGATACAAAGAAGGAGAGAAGTTACTTAAAATTACTTATTTTAGTGATCGTTGAGCTGCCACACACAGTATACAATGTATTTTGGTGTCTGAGAGGTTGAACATAAGAGGAAGAGGTTCATATTCCTATTTTCTGTGCTCTCTTGATGACATACTGGACTGTATTGTTTGTTATATAAAGATATATGTTATTCCGATTATGTTATCTATCTATCTATCTAATCAACATAAAATCTTCCTGGACGAGAAACTTCCATATGTAAAAAAGAGAAGGAAAATATTATTCACAGTTTAGGCAAATTATGGCGGTAAAATTTTATCACAGGTTGACTATAAAGCTAATTACGCAAATGGAAAATTCAATGATTGTAAGAAAAACAATCGTAAAGGAGTTAAATTTATGTTATACGATCATATTACTATTATTGCTTTGGGGTGGGTGGGTGGGGGGGGGGGGGGGAGTTATTATAAAATGTTTGCCGTAAATGTTAAGTCGAATATGTTTATTGAGTTAAGTGTTACAACAACTACCTGCTTTTTTTAAATACCAAAACACATTTAATATTCCCACTCTGGTCTCTGTGTGTGTGTGTGAAAGATATCAAAGCTAGTTATGTAAATTACTCAGTTCGGTGTATATACAAAATACCCACAACAATAACAACATCAATAACATCGTATACCAAAGCAACAACAACAACAGCTACAACAACACTAAAAGCATCGGCCCCGTCAACAAGGACACGTACTAACAATAAAAACAACAACAACACCTACATCAATTACAACGATTTTATAGAAACCAACAACAACAACAAGAGAAGCAACCACGTATCTTTAACACCAATAATACCAACAAACGAATTTACAACAACAACAACGACACAAAAAGCAAAAACAATAATGAAAGCAACAACAACAACAGCAGCAACAATTAAAAGCCACACCACGAACAACAGAACGATTCTCAACAAGGGGTATTATGACCCTGAATGAGCGTATATTGCGTATATTTACGTAAGGTATCAACGTAAGCGTGTGTTTACAATCAGCCATGTTTTATTGCCATCAAGAGGTCATTGTTTATTTTCTGAAGACTGAAGAGGGAGAGGGTTGGGGTGTGTTAAAGGGGGTTAGGGTGTGTTATAGAGGGTTGGGGTGTGTTATAGAGGGTTGGGGGTGTGTTATAGAGGGTTGGGGTGTGTTATAGGGGGTTGGGGTGTGTTATAGAGGGTTGGGGTGTGTTATAGGGGGTTGGGGTGTGTTAAAGAGGGTTGGGGTGTGTTAAAGAGGGTTGGGGTGTGTTATAGAGGGTTGGGGTGTGTTATAGAGGGTTGGGGTGTGTTATAGAGGGTTGGGGTGTGTTATAGGGGGTTGGGGTGTGTTATAGGGGGTTGGGGTGTGTTATAGGGGGTTGGGGTGTGTTATAGGGGGTTGGGGTGTGTTATAGAGGGTTGGGGTGTGTTATAGGGGGTTGGGGTGTGTTATAGAGGGTTAGGGTGTGTTAAAGAGGGTTGGGGTGTGTTATAGACGGTTGGGGTGTGTTATAGGGGGTTGGGGTGCGTTATAGAGGGTTGGGGTGTGTTATAGAGGGTTGGGGTGTGTTATAGGGGGTTGGGGTGTGTTATAGGGGGTTGGGGTGTGTTATAGGAGGGTTGGGGTGTGTTATAGGGGGTTTTGGGGTGTGTTATAGAGGGTTGGGGTGCGTTATAGGGGGTTGGGGTGCGTTATAGGGGGTTGGGGTGTGTTATAGAGGGTTGGGGTGTGTTATAGAGGGTTGGGGTGTGTTATAGAGGGTTGGGGTGTGTTATAGAGGGTTGGGGTGTGTTATAGAGGGTTGGGGTGTGTTATAGAGGGTTGGGGTGTGTTATAGGGGGTTGGGGTGTGTTATAGAGGGTTGGGGTGTGTTATAGAGGGTTGGGGTGTGTTATAGGGGGTTGGGGTGTGTTATAGAGGGTTGGGGTGTGTTATAGAGGGTTGGGGTGTGTTATAGGGGGTTGGGGTGTGTTATAGAGGGTTGGGGTGTGTTATAGAGGGTTGGGGTGTGTTATAGGGGGTTGGGGTGTGTTATAGAGGGTTGGGGTGTGTTAAAGGGGGTTGGGGTGTGTTATAGAGGGTTGGGGTGTGCTATAGAGGGTTGGGGTGTGTATTATCGTATTGTCCCTTTGTATATTTCCTTCTTTCTCTTCTCTCTCACCTCTCCCCTCTTCTCCTCCACTCTTAGCTGACTCCCTCCCTCTCACTTTCCCTCATCTCTCTCTCTCTCTCTCTCTCTCATCAGGCTGAATTGACAACCCTGGAGCCATAGCACTCAGTTGGTAACCCTGTGTTTGAAATAATGCCGCACGTCAGTAACATAAAAACTATAAAACATTTTATTCAGGAAACAAAAGATTAACTATTCCCTAAAACACAGAGTTCGAAATTAATTCCTTAAAAAAAATATATTTGTATAGTATAGTAATTTACATCTACAAATGAAAGTTGAAATGACTAAAATATGCAAAAGCCTTACAAATAATAAAGTAATTTGTGGTAGTATGAGGAGCGTAAGGGCTTTAATAGCCAAGGTTAACACCCTTTACATATCCTAACCTAACCAAACCTAACCAAACCAAACCTAACCTAACCTAACCTAACCTGACCTGACCTAACCTAACCAAGCCTAACCAAACCAAACCTAACCTAACCTAACCTAACCTAACCTGACCTGACCTGACCAAGCCTAACCAAACCTAACCTAACCTAACCTAACCAAACCTAAACTCCTCTATATTTCTCCAGGTTACAACATAAAGTCTTAAAATAAAAGGCGAGTTAGTGAATCACGTGGGGAAAAAAAAAAACTACACAAAGACAGGGAAATATTTACAGCAGTATTCAAGCTCTTAATTGCTAAGCTTAACACCAGAACGACCTTTTGTAGTAATAAACCGCTAAATTTGCGTCAGTGTTGCCATTCCGTAGCTCACTTGCGAAGAGTTAGCGTGATTTGCTACATAATGAGCGGCGGGAAGTGGATACCAGATGTATAAAAAAAAAGTTATTTAATGATGAGAGCGACAATGATGTAACTCAAGTTCTTTTCTGCATTAAGCCTCAGAAATGCGAGGGAAACATAACTTAGGATAATATCTTTTAACTTTATGACAATTTACACGTTCATGTGTCTGGGGTGTCTCCTCGCCGGTACGATAATCCAGCTTGGTGTACGAGCATTACTAAGTTAGTGTACGATAATGATGATGACGACGTGTGAGGGTGCAGGCTACTGATGTACGATAACCCAGCTTGGTGTACGAGCATTACTAAGTTAGCGTACGATAATGATGATGACGACGTGTGAGGGTGCAGGCTACTGATGTACGATAATCCAGCTTGGTGTACGAGCATTACTAAGTTAGCGTACGATAATGATGATGACGACGTGTGAGGGTGCAGGCTACTGATGTACGATAACCCAGCTTGGTGTACGAGCATTACTAAGTTAGTGTACGATAATGATGATGACGACGTGTGAGGGTGCAGGCTACTGATGTACGATAACCCAGCTTGGTGTACGAGCATTACTAAGTTAGCGTACGATAATGATGATGACGACGTGTGAGGGTGCAAGCTACTGATGTACGATAACTTCATAATAGATTCCAATAAAACAAGAAAAAACAATTAACTACCCTATTAATCGAGGAACTTTAGACATATTTGCTAACATAATTTTAACAAACAAACGGAAAAGGAATTACAATAAAAAAAATAATACACTAGACAAATATTAATAACAGACAGCAAACAATGTTATAAAGAAAACGGGAAACAATGTGAGAGAGAGAGAGAGAGAGAGAGAGAGAGAGAGAGAGAGAGAAAATATTAATTATAACACCTCTCCATATTACAAAGTTCCAGACAGTATTAAGAGCAGATAATAGGTCAGATTAATAGGTCATAATAGGTCATAGGAAACTTTTGAGATTAAGACTATTTTCCGTGACGATAATGACAACAACTTAGGCTATAATGGTTAATACCCGTGACTAGGATGGGTCCCAGTCTTAATAGGTCCCGGTTATAATAGGCCCCGGTTATAATAGGCCCCGGTTATAATAGGCCCCGGTTATAATAGGCCCCGGTTATAATAGGCCCCGGTTATAATAGGCCCCGGTTGCAATAGGCCCCGGTTGCAATAGGCCCCGGTTGTAATAGGCCCCGGTTGTAATAGGCCCCGGTTGTAATAGGTCTAAATTTTGAAGTTTCCCAGTGTTTAAAGGTCCCAGTTCTACTAGGCCCCAGTATTTAGAGGTCCCAGTGTTTAAAGGTTCTACTGGGCCCCAACATTACTAAACCCCAAACTAACTTAATCCTAACTACTCAAAGACACGAGAACGAACCCCAATAGAACCCAAAGTGGACCCCATAGCTCAAGGACGACCCAAGGTTGAACCACGGACTCGAGGAGGACCTACAGGTGACACCAGGAGGACCTACAGGTGACCCCAGGAGGTCCTACAGGTGACCCCAGGAGAATCACATTATGATAACACAAGAGAACCTTAGTAGAACCTTCCTGTAGGACCACTGTAGAACCCTCCAGTAGAACCACCAGGAGGACCACTGTAGAACCCTCCAGTAGAACCACCAGGAGGACCACTGTAGAACCCTCCAGTAGAACCACCAGGAGGACCACTGTAGAACCCTCCTGTAGAACCACCAGGAAGAACCAAGGATGAGCCTAAAACCCCAGAGGGACCAAGACAGAACCCCAGGATGCTAACACAGCCTTGAAGGACCTAATGTAACCCTAGGAAAACCGCAGAAGGACTCTAGAACCTCAGGAGGAACCAAGAACCCAAGGATCCTATGAGAACTCCAGTAGGTAGAACCCTAAGAGGACCCCCAGATACCTGTTGTGATGAGGTGTTAATTAGGCTATTATAGAGAGAGAGAGAGAGAGAGAGAGAGAGAGAGAGAGAGAGAGAGAGAGAGAGAGAGAGAGAGAGAGAAGGACGCATCCCCTTTACACGAGCCTTGTAAATAACCTTTTGCGTGTGTGTGTGTGTGTGTGTGTGTGTGTGTGTGTGTGTGTGTGTGCGTGTGTGTGTGTGAATGTTCCGGGTTACAGGACAGCTTTTTCCGGGACCACAAGAAATTTACGGTCGTTTTACCTTTATATAACCCGACACAAGACAAATTTATTTTCCAAAAGTTAGAGTAGTACAGTAGTGTTTATTGCCTCGTGTAATTATTATTTTTTATTCCTTTTATTCATTCTAATTTATTCGTGCTAGTGACTTTTATATTTATTTACTACAATTCAATATTCCTATCAAAATCTAATTCACGTAAAAAAAAAAATACTATTTGCATATATGATAAAAATTATTACCCCAAAAAAGTCATTTGTATATGCTTGTCCCCCTGGTAGTATCTGGCAAATCTTCGACCACCATACACAAGTTGAGGTAATGTCGCCTTTATGGCCGGGTGGGATGTTGGTCATTTTACCTCCCGTCATCCAATACAGCACTTCTGGCTTGGATTTCCCCATTAACAGAGCTGGGGTGCTAGGGCGGGCGTGGGCTAGGATTGGCGTGGGCTAGGATTGGCGTGGGCTAGGATTGGCGTGGGCTAGGATTGGCGTGGGCTAGGATTGGCGTGGGCAAGGATTGGTGTAGGTTAGGATGGATGAAAGAAAGGATGGGTGTGGCTAGGATGGGTGTGGCTAGGATGGGTGTGGCTAGGACGGGTGTGGCTAGGACGGGTGTGGCTAGGATGGGTGTGGCTAGGACGGGTGTGGCTAGGACGGGTGTGGCTAGGACGGGTGTGAACTAAGACGTACAAACACCCACACATCCCCAGAACTTTCTTAACCTCCACCAGATAAACAAACAATCAATCAAACACCGAATCAACAATAACAAAACAAACTTAAAAAAACAAATAAAACACAACATAAAAGTCTAAACACAAGAAAGACACTAAACCAAGATTAACAGATATATATATTAAAAGAAAAACATATTAGAGAAAGCTATCTGCAGTTTACTCAGTGAAATGAAAACGGAATTGAAAAAAAAAATTAACGAAAACAAACTAGGCTCGGGATATTGTGTTTGTAAAGTGAGAAACAAAAAGTCTTATGGGAGAAATATGAGTTTGTCGCTCGGAATATATATCGATTTTTTTTTAACCTGGAAAATCTGGGAGAAGATATTTTTTTCTTTTTACATAACAACAAACTCTACACAATGGTCGCTTCCTATCCTGACATATCTTCCTATTTTTCCCCATAAGTTGTGAGAGATATTTTATTATAAACAGTATGTCATCTATGGTATTATTTCCTCCCTTTAATAATTCATATGATATCAAGTATTTGTTCATTGTTCAAGACGTTATTGTTTCTCTGTTCATCTCTTTCTCTGGTATTAATAAATCGTTAAACAAGACTTTATTTAGTTCTTCGTTCAGCCTTTCCTCAGCAACGTAATTCCTTTGTTTACCTGACACTAACACCACCACATACCTGACACTAACACCACCACATACCTGACACTAACACCTCCACAAACCTGACACTAACATCTCCACAAACCTGACACTAACATCTCCACATACCTGACACTAACAACACCTCCACATACCTGACACTAACACCACCACATACATGACACTAACACCACCACATACATGACACTAACACCACCACATACCTGACACTAACATCACCACATACCTGACACTAACAACACCACATACCTGACACTAACAACACCACATACCTGACACTAACACCTCCACATACCTGACACTAACACCACCACATACCTGACAACACCACACACCTGACACTAACACCTCCACATACCTGACACTAACACCACCACATAGCTGACACTAACAACACCACATAGCTGACACTAACACCTCCACATACCTGACACTAACACCTCCACATACCTGACACTAACACCTCCACATACCTGACACTAACACCTCCACATACCTGACACTAACACCACCACACACCTGACACTAACACCTCCACACACCTGACACTAACACCTCCACACACCTGACACTAACACCACCACAAACCTGACACTAACACCACCACAAACCTGACACTAACACCACCACATACCTGACACTAACACCACCACACACCTGACTCTAACACCACTACATTATCATTATTAAGAAAGGAGAAAAAAGAAAAAAAAATATATATAAGAAAGTAGAAGAAGAGAGAGGAGGAGGAGGAGGAGGAGGAGAAGGAGGAGGTATCTTTCTATTGTACCTAGAGACCAGAGGCAAGTATGGGCTGGACTGAAAGAGGTCGACCTACTGATAAGGTTCGGGAAAAAAGAAGATTATTTCCTGGGCAGCAAAAGGAGAGAGCATAGGTGGTAGAGTATTTTTTTGTTAAGTGCTGTTCTTGGCGTGACTGTTGCTGTTTCTGCTGTACCCGAGGCTGTTTTAACTTGTACTGTTCTTGGCTTTTAAAACATCCTCGGCCATTACTGGGAGTTATTATACTACTGTTATTACTGGTCTTAATATCATCATCATTAACAACAACAATAATAATAATAATTCTATGATAATTATTTCAACAGTCAACATCAAAACAAACTTATTCGTCACCACTAACTCTCACGAATCATCAATTAAGACTAGTTAATTACCCTAATTAAGTATCCTCTCTGGGTAATAACTTTAACCTCGTAATTAACTCATCTCTTAATAATTACCTTTTGTTTATGTTAGTTTATCATAATTAAGCTTCATTAACTGGTAATAAGTTGGGTGATGGAAGGGAGGGGGAACGATGATGAGAGGGAGGGGGAGGGGTGATGAGAGGGAGGGGGAGGGGTGATGAGAGGGAGGGGGAGGGGTGATGAGAGGGAGGGGGAGGGGTGATGAGAGGGAGGGGGTGAAGAGAGGGAGGGGGAGGGGTGATGAGAGGGAGGGGGAGGGGTGATGAGAGGGAGGGGGAGGGGTGATGAGAGGGAGGGGGAGGGGTGATGAGAGGGAGGGGGGAAGGGGGTGATGAAAGGGAGTGGGAGGGGGTGATGAGAGGGAAGGGGTAATAGAAGGAGAGGAGGGCTATTTAACACTAACAAGATCATTCACTAACAAAGTAAAAAACCAGGACATCTGTCACCAATTAGGACATCTGTCAAAAACTAGGTCAACTGTCATTAAAAAAAGGTCATCTGGTAAAATAAGGGCAAATGACACTTAAAAGACTCATTAATAAGGTCATTAAGACGATCATCTGCCACAAAGGATATTTATAAGGTCATTAATGGGTCAAGGGACACTAAATAGGTCATTAATCATCTGGCAACATCATCAAGGTCACCAAGCAGCAGTAGATGTCAACAGTAGTAGAGGTCAGTTGTAGTAGAAGACAGTAGTAGTAGAGGTCAGCAGTGGTAGAGGTCAGCAGTGGTAGAGGTCAGCAGTGGTAGAGGTCAGCAGTGGTAGAGGTCAGCAGTGGTAGAGGTCAGCAGTAGTAGAGGTCAGCGGTAGTACGGGAGGTCAGAAGTAAGGGAGGTCAGCAGTAGTACGGGAGGTCAGCAGTCGTACGGGAGGTCAAAAGTAAGGGAGGTCAGCAGTAATACGGTAGGTCAGCAGTAGTAGAGGTCAGCAGTAGTAGAGATCAGCAGTAAGGGAGGTCAGGGAAATAAGCTCCTATAATCAAATCATGACCGTGTAGTAATTACGTTGAGGGAGAGTAATGAGGCAGGGAGATAATTAGACTAATGGAGAAGTCACGGCAGGAAAAAGGGTGGACGAATAAAAGGGAGAGGGAGATTAAGGGAGGGGGCGAACAATGAGTGGAGGAAGGAAGAGGGTAAGAGAAGACGATAAGAAAGAAGGGGTGGAGAGACAGAGGGAGGAAGAGGGAGAAGAAGGGAAGGACTAATAAAAGAGAGAGAGAGAGAGAGAGAGAGAGAGAGAGAGAGAGAGAGAGAGAGAGAGAGAGAGAGAGAGAGAGAGTGCACAAGTGAAGACAATCATGGAATAGGGAGAATAAAGAGAGGAAAAAGAAATAGAGAGGGAGAAGGAGAAGAGAAACAAAGAAGAATGGAGGAGAGAAAGGAAGAAGGGTGGAAGATACAAGATAAAGAGAAATCGGTAGGAAAGAAAAGGGAGAAATAAAACGAGGGATTAAAAAAAGAATTGGAAAGAAAATATAGAAGGATGAAACATAATACGAGAACCATTCTACATCCTCGGCTCTCTCTCTCTATCTATCTATCTATCTATCTATCTATCTATCTAGCAATTAAACAAACACAGGAACCATTAATTCAAATTGTCAGGAGCCAGCCTAGCCTACCTTATTTACTGTCGGGCTGGGGGTAACGGATTGCGCGCGTCATTTGTTTAGCGGCCATGATGCCTCTGTGTCAACATCACTGTCATACCGTCCCCTATGTCACTCACTCTCAATAGAACCATTTGGCAGGAAAAAAAAAATATATTACTAGTCATTTTTAAAGTTTTTGTATCTGAAATTGTATCAGTGACTGTACTGTACTGTAGTATATTAAAAGTGTACGAATTGAAGTTGACGCAATTCTGTACATAATAGCCGCCAAACCACACGACAACAAGTACAATATTACTGGAACAATGAACATAAACGCTTTTCACGATCATTAACGTTAAACGATAAATAAAAATCTTTAATCCTAATTACACTGCATCATTAAACAGTGTTAATTGAACCAACGACGTACAAGCGGATTTAAAAGCTTTATCCCATCCGAATTTGACCGTCAACAGTGAAAAATATTATGGGATAAAGTTAAAACACAGAAGTATTTGAAAAGCTGTAACTCTGACACCCACACACACACACACACACACACCACCCACACACACCCACACACACACCATATCCTGCCTGGGGTTAGTCGATACACGGTAAAGGAGAATAGCTGATATGGAAGGATGAATAAGGTCGATAAACAAAGGAACTTAAACTGAAGGAATAAGGAATTAAAAGATAAAAATGTGAACAAGACATAACCGAGAATAAAGACTAAAAAGAGAAACACAGATAATGAATGAAAGAAGAGATATAATAAGAACGAAACCAAGTGAGAAGTAAGGAAGACTGACGGATAATAATGATAGTAATAATAATAATAATAATAATAATAATAATAATAATAATAATAAATAATAATAATAATAATAATAAATTCAGTAATGAAGAAAATTTATACATTATCCATAAACCGTAACCATGGCAACGTAAATATATAACTCGTGATGTTGTTATTGTAAATTATTGTAGTTATCGCAGACAGACAGACAGACAGACAGACAGGATCGAAAATAATAACCTGGCTACTTAATAAAAAAAAAAAAACATAAAACAAAATTGTATCCATTATTTTTTTAATTACTAACAAAATCATTTATTCTCACTTTCTCCTTCTTTCTTTCTTTATATAACATTCTATATTAATTACATTAGTTTAGAACCTAACGAGGTGTGGATAGGAGTGAGTCATTTATGGCTGGGGAGGGTGGAGGGGGGGGGGGGGGTGTTGTTCTTCACCATAATGTGACACCTGCCAGGGCCTTTACGTCTAGTGGTGAAGCAATTTTGAATAATTGACTGCAATCCCAAATCTCTCTCTCTCTCTCTCTCTCTCTCTCTCTCTCCTACAGTCTAACCCTCTCTTCTTCCAATATCTCCTCGTCTCTTCCTTTCTTATCTCTACCTCTCCCTCTCCGTCCTTCCCTCACTTCTCTTGTCTCTGTCTGTCTGTCTGTCTGTCTCTTTACAAGTTTATCACCACCTCGGGACCGGGCACTGGAGAGGTGGAAGGAGGAGAAGAAGAACGATTTAGAGGAGAAAGAGGAAGTGGGGGGAAGGAGAAGTTGGGAGGAGAAGGAGGAGGAGGGAGCAGGGAAGTACAGGATGAAAATGAAGAAGAAGAAAGAGGCAGGAGGGGGCTCTTCCATTATCCCCAGACACAGACCTCCTTCAAGAGACACAACTTTACCCCAGAGGAAGAATAAGAAAAACTCGTATGATTTAAGTCAAAAATTTTAAAACGAAGCAAAACAACTAAATACTACATATATTTTGTTGTGTTCTATATTAAGGAAAACATGAAAAACATAATAATAATTTATGATAAATTACATAAAACAAATACAGAAATTATGTTTTGTATCGTAATGTACAAAAATTATGTAAGTTGAGTATATATTGTGTTATCTGTTAAGTGACTTCGATTGATCAAATTTTGTACTGTGACTTAAATGATGATGATGATGATGATGGATGATATTGTTATTATTATTATTATTATTATTATCATTATTATTATTATTATTATTATTAGAGCGATAATTTAAGAACTACAACGTCGAAATTAGATCTTCCGAATTTCCCAAATTATAAAAATGTTATTTATGGTAATTTAAGTGATTTTTAGCTTTTGTGAGAATATGACACTTTTATGATACACGTATATAAAAAAAAAAAATCACACGACTTTCACTTCAGCAAAGAATTAGTTATAGACGCTAATGATCTTCACTGCGGAATAACTCACCAATATTGACTTTTTTTTTTATTACACTAACCTAGATACACTAATCTCCTCCAAGAAACAAATTAATATATATATAAAACACCAAAATATCCATAACCTTTTATTACAATTTCTCTACATAAAAGAATATCCACAAAATATTTCTAAAATCTTTGCTGAGGAAAACGTCTGATTACAACAGATTTTGGCCCAAGAAAATGTCCCAATAAACGTTTGTCCAGTTTCCTCAATACATCATCCACCTGACATACCAATAGCATTTGACCTCAGAGTTCCACAGGGAAGCCACAGTACCAATGGAAATAACACGTACTGATCCCCGCCACACCCGTCTCCCCTCCATCACCCCCCTTCCCTCCATCACCCTCCTTCCCTCCATCACACCCCTTCCCTCCATCACTCCTTCCCTCCATCACTCCTTCCCTCCCCTACACCCCTTCCCTCCCCCACACCCTTTCCCCCGTGTGGTCAAGGGAGTGAGTTCACAGTCTAGGTACAGTACGTGATGAACGCCATGGAGTTTACATTACAATAACATGGAGCAAATTGAGGGTTGGGGGCTGTGAGTCATGTGGGGGGGCCTTAATATCCCTGGGGGGAGGGGGGGGATGGCTATCATGCTGAGGATCGGGTGTGCATGATATGAGAGGGTGATAATATTCTTCGTGGTAGAGTTATAAGCTGTCAACATATTCTGGTCTTGTCTGTGTATATTTATTTTCTTGTGGATTTTATGTTACTTTGGTAGTTATTAATTCTACAGTTTACAGTACTTCCCTCTCGCCTCTTCATTCCTCCCTCCTTCTTTCCTCTTTCTTCTTAAATACACCCCTTCATCTCTCCTCTTCCCTTCATCTCTCCTCTTCCCCTTCATCTCTCCTCTTCCCCTTCATCTCTCCTCTTCCCCTTCATCTCTCCTCTTCCCCTTCATCTCTCCTCTTCTCCTTCATCTCTCCTCTTCCCTTCATCTCTCCTCTTCCCTTCATCTCTCCTCTTCCCTTCATCTCTCCTCTTCCCCTTCACCTCTCCTCTTCCCTTCACCTCCCACCCTTCTCGCCCTTTCACCCCCTTGTTAGGTTAGGTTGGGTTCGTTTAGGTTAGATTAAATCAGGTCAGGTCAGGTCAGGTTAGGTTAGGTTAAATCAGGTCAGGTTAGGTTAGGTGTAAGAGTCAAGTTACCATCACGGCCTCACAATGTCATTTGATTTTTAGCCCAGCTGTAGGAAATTTAATTAAGAACAATATGCATAAATTTCTATGAGGTGTAATTTTTTCTTTTATAGGGAATTGAAAAAAAAATCATATAATACTGTGACTAATTTTTTCTTAACTTAGTTACGCTAAAATTTTTAAAAATGTTAATGAATTTTAAAATGGCTGGGAAACATGAGTCAAAGGCCATAGGTATTTTTTTTTTTTTTTTTTTACATTTTGATTGAATTTGTGTTTCCTTATTTTTCTTTTTATCTGTAGACGAGGAGGTTTTTTTGTTTACAGCAGGCCAACAACAACAACAAGAGCATAGCGACAGCAGTTGAGGAAGCAGGAACAGCAGAAGTGGCAGCTAACATCAGCAGCAGCAGCAGCAGCACTAACAGCATCAACAGCAGAAGTAACAGCAAGACAATGACAACAGCAGCAACAAACAGCACCTTCAGCACCACCAGTCCCTACCACCCACTACCACAATTACAACAACAACCACAACTATCCCCAACCCTTAAAACCCACCACCACCACCACTACCACCCATCCTTCACCACCACCACCACTAATCCTTTAAATCCACCACTATTACAACTAACCATCATCACCACCACTATCACCACCACCACCACATTTAACCACGTCAACCACCATCTTCACACTCCTCAAAGCTACCACCACAATCACTAGTAAGCCATCATCACCATCTCTATCTACCACCATTATTTACTTACATGCATCACTAACTTGCACCACCAACCAACCATCCATCCTCACTATCACCACCACTACTACCACCATTGCTACTATTAATCACCATCATCAATACTACCACCATCGTTACCACTATAACCACCACTACTATCACCATCGTTAACCGCAATTGCCACCATTAATACCACCATTACTATCACCACCACCACCACTACTACCACCACCATCGCTACCACCACTATCAACCAACACTTCTCAACTGCCGAGAGCGTTTTAGTTCTCAACTGACAGAAGACTTGAACAAGGCAGCTTCAAACGACCGGGTCCTGGAGAGGTGAGGGAGGGAAGGAGAGAAGGAAGGAGAGAGGGAGAGAGGAAAGGAAGGAGGGAGGGAGGGAGGGAGAGGGAAGAGGAGGGGTCTAGCTGTCTTCCCTCCCCCCTCAAGATAACTGAAGCAAATTTCTTAAGAGGACAATGGAAAGACAATGTGGTGTTATATGAGCAAGGAGGAGGAGGAGGAGAAGGAGAAGGAGGAGGAGGAGGAGGAGGAGGAGAGGAGGAGGAGGAGGAGTGGGAGGTGGAGGCAAAAAAGGAGGAGGAGAAGGAGAAAGCGAAGGGGGAGAGGGGGAAGAGGAAAAGGAAGAAGGAAAAGGAGGAAGAGATGGAATATTTAATGGGGTAATTTGTGGGTGGGAAGAAAGTGGGTGGGAAGAAAGTGGGTGAGAAGAAAGTGGTCGGGAAGAAAGTGGGTGGGAAGAAAGTGGGTGGGAAGAAAGTGGGTGGGCAGAGAGTGGGTTGAGGAGGATTGTGTGGATGGGGTGAAGATGGTGCTCGGTTAAATAGTTGTGGGGGGGGATAAGGAAGGGTGGGTGGGTGGGTGGGTGGGTGGGTAGATAGATGAGTGGGCGTGTAGAAAAACAAACAAACATTTAAACACCTCCAACAAAACACACTACAATAGAGACATCTCGTTTAGTTAAGTCTCTAGCGTCTGGCAGCGACACCCACCCAGAGAGGGAGTGAGCAGTACGATAACCTCGACTCGTAGACTAAAGTAACATGGCCAAGACTATTTCAGAGTTTTAATCGGCCATATGCATCAACGTTAAGGAAAATTAACCCCTCCCCTCCAGAACTTCCACAACAGCGAGGTAAACTTTGTACCTGGCCCCATTACCACAACTGCATGTAAAACTGCTTTAAAAAAATCTACTAAAATGTGTAATGAAGATGTAACGTTACAGTAAGCAGTGTTTATATAGTGCTGTAATTATCAACTCACTGTACTACCTGTATTTGTAATCTGTACTCGTAGGTGTTGTGTCTGAATGGATAAAAAGGACGGGAGATGTGGTGCTCTCCGTCCGTCCATCCGTCCACACGTCTATCCGTCAATAAACAGTTTCCACCCAATAATTAAATATCACTGAATCACAACACAACCAAACTTAACACACACACAGTTGATGGATCAACCTGACTCTTGGTGGAGGAGGATCAACCAAGTTACTGATGGATTAATGGATAAATTTTCTTATATATTTGAGAGAGAGAGAGAGAGAGTCCTAAAATCACTGGGTATAAATGCCACACACACTGACAAACACAACAAGTAAAACAAAAGAATCAAAAACAGCTAAAAACTAAACAATAAAACAAAAACAAGAATAAAAAAACAATAATATAAGCTATAAAAACAAACATAGGAACAAGAACAAGGAAACAAGAACAAAAACAAGAACCTCAACGATAACAAGAACAAAAACAAATACCATCGCTAATTATGACAACAGTTGCCATAATAACTCGAAATAACACTAAAGCAAAGAAAACGACAACAAAAACAAACAAATACACTGGTTCTAGAATTTTCTTTGTTTTTGTGTCAATTTGAGTAAACTCCACGGTGTTTGCTTTAGGCAGCGAGACTGGTTTGCATTTTTACATGTAGTGTTTACTGAACTTAAAATGAGCTCTAGTACTGTTTTTAAGGCAGACGGCGAAGGTTAAGGATTAGACTGTACTATATTTAAAATCAACAGACTATTACTTAACACATTGGTCTACTTAAAAAAAATAGACAACTTGTAAACTTCAGCAAAAATACTTGTTACTTAACCTTTACAAATAACAAATTAAATTGCATAACTTTTTAAAACAATAAAAAAAAATGTATATCTTATTTTTAAACTAAAATTATCGTATTTCATAAACTTTTTCGATCTTTAACCTGTTATACTATAAATTTAAAATAGTTTTAAAACACAATATATGTTGAAATAAATGGTTGGACTGTGTTAGGTAAAGTATAGGTTGTTGCGCCCTGTCCTACACACACGCAGCAACCCGTTGATGAAATAGCTCCGTGAACACCTCTGATGGCGTCCCCTGAGCCCTGTCCTACACACACGCAGCAACCCGTTGATGAAATAGCTCCGTGAACACCTCTGATGGCGTCCCCTGAGCCCTGTCCTACACACACGCAGCAACCCGTTGATGAAATAGCTCCGTGAATACCTCTGATGGCGTCCCCTGAGGCGGAGGGTGGACATGGCGGACTGTTGGAGGCATTTTTACCCCTAGGATGAAAGGCGACGGCCAAACAAAAAGAGAGTTATTGATTCACTAAAGCAAAAATTAAATAAATAAAATCAGTCAATACCTACTGCAACGAGTGTATTGTTTTCCATACCCCACAAAAGCCCACCAAGGGTAGAAAGGTTTGTTTGCAACCACTTTGTTATAGGTGGACGCTGTGAGAATGATGATATCGTTAATGTTAGAAAAAAAAAATGACCTTAATCGGTGATGGGGCGCGGTCAAGGTCACCACGGTGAGGTTGTGTGATTGCCACTCCAATCACAGGTAATTGATATACATTATGACAATCACCTTTATTAACAAAAGTATACCCGAGTGACCGTGCAAATATTAACTTTAAAAATACGAGTAATTAAAAAAGAAAAATTAAAGACTGGTTATGTAACATTTTGGCGCACCTGAGTGACGTCACCATCACACGATACAACAATGACAACAAAAACATAAAATTAATCTCTTGCTGAAGGTTTCTGTTGATGTTGATAATGCACATATAATTACATATTAGACTGACATGTAATATAAACAAGCTCCCTACGACGTCAACCACAGGAAGTGATAAAATGGCAGAAATATTTGAGCCAAGGAAGAAGAGTGAAGTATTAGTAGCAACCATTACAAATAAACGGATACGAATTGAAATCTTAACTTGTAATAGAAAAAAAAAACCCAGAACGACTTGTGAAAAAGATTAAATATTATAATTAAAAAAAGGGGGAAGAATAAGCTAAAAGATATTAAAAGATAAAAGACAAGAAACATTTACGACTAGGAAATGAATGGTTCACTCTTAAAACGTGGGACTGGTCAGCACTGGGCTTGGGTACATCCTGACTGGTCGCTGGACTATAGGCAAGAGAAGATATCGTACTGGTTAATGAAAGCTGCACTAATCGTACGCCTGACAGTTGGTATTTGGAGGAATTTAATTTCAAGTAATTGAGCCAGTCGCAAATACAGCTTAAAGTAGTGTACATATTAAAAGGCAGAGAGAGAGAGAGAGAGAGAGAGAGAGAGAGAGAGAGAGAGAGAGAGAGAGAGAGAGAGAGAGAGAGAGAGAGATAGCACTGTCAGCTACATCAGGGTTCGTCGATCTGGTAACGACACAACACCAAGTATTAGTTTGTTGATGGTGACCTCCTGACCTTTGACCCCTAATGAAGGGCATGGGAGGAAAATGAAGAGGAAGACGAATAGAATATGGAGGCGAGGGCAGAAAAAGTGAGGGAGGGAATAGTGGGGGAGGACGAATAGAAGAAGAATAAACGATAAAAGGAGGTGGAAAAGAGAGAAGGAGGAAGAAGGAAAAGAATAAGACAAAGGGGAAATAAATTAATACAAAGGAGGAGAGGGAACAGAGGCAGACGACAAACGATGGTGTCACACACTAAGCCTCCACAATTTATGGGCGCTGAGGAGGATTGTTGCAGCCTCTCTCTCTCTGCTGTAATAACAGAGGTGAGTAAGGGGTCAGGAGGCGTGAGTCAGCGAAACAACAGTACATAGTGGCGAGTTAACTTATAACCCAAGACGACATATCCCTGTGGCCACCCCTCCAGTGAGTCGAGCAACACCAGCGCTAAACCAGACCGAATTGGTAATGTTTTTCACCCCCGACCTCCTCACCACCAACCTCGTTCTCTCCTTTATCTCTCTGCTTTCTCACACCTCTTATGGCCACTGTCTCTCATTGCTCCTCCCCCCTCCCCCTCTTCGCTTCCCTTAATCTGGCCACCATCTCCCCACCCCATCATCTCCCCTGGCCACCCCATCATCTCCCCTCCCCGCCCGTGCTCTCGCCTGGCCGCCCGTGTGTGAGGAACGACAACAAGAGAGAGTGTTGGTCTGTGAGTAATGGCCGGGGGTCCACATTCTCAAAGGGTCGTACGTTAAATCTTTCACTTTAACTAGAGATGTGAGGACGCAGATAACTGGTTCACATAATCTGTGACAAATACATGAAGGTTAACATGATATCGAGCCAGCACAGGAGCCACCACAAGAGCCAGATGTGCGAGAGGAAATTAAACGTACGAAACTTTCAGAATAACATTTAATTTATCTCCTTTTCGTGAGCTTAAGGTGACCCAGTTAGATCCTTTAATAATACTTCTTTTGTATTGAAACTAAAGTGAGCGAGTTAGACGGATTCTTACATCTCTATCTGGGGAGGGACGGAATATTTAAGTTACGAGCCTTCACGAACTCGACTCAGAGATGCGGGCTTTGTGTGTTGACTCGCCCTCAGGGAAACATATTACCCCTGGCGGCTCGAATTCTTAAAACACCGCCAACACAAACTTCCTCTTGGAGACCTGTGGGAGGAGACGATGCCACTCGAGATTTCAGTTTAAAGTTCCATCCCATTTTTAGTCAACAAGAAGTGATGTGTATTCATGAATCCTTACTATGATTTATCTTACATCCGCCACCTAAGCATCCACTAAGCTACAACGTTCACTCACATTGGGATTTTAATATCATATTCAGTTCTAATATATATGTATATTATATGGTTTCGTCAGCTCGGAATTGTTCGATTTTGTTTTTAATCCCGTCAGATCCTACACGTGCGGGTCCTGCCATGACGAAAAATCAAATGTGGAGCAAAAATTTTACCGGACCAGTACAAAAGATTCCTGATTTTAATACAATTCTTTTGTCTGGTGTTGAATGGATACGTCATCAGCCAGTGTTGAGTTTTGTGGGTGTTTAATTCTATCATATCACTTTTCTATAACACAGAATACGTACAGCTACAGATACTAGGGCAGGTACAGATACAAGGGCAGGTACAGATACTAGGACAGGTACAGATACAAGGACAGGTACAGATACAAGGGCAGGTACAGATACTAGGGCAGGTACAGATACAAGGACAGGTACAGATACTAGGGCAGGTACAGATACTAGGGCAGGTACAGATACTAGGGCAGGTACAGATACTAGGGCAGGTACAGATACAAGGGCAGGTACAGATACAAGGACAGGTACAGATACAAGGACAGGTACAGATACAAGGACAGGTACAGATACAAGGGCAGGTACAGATACAAGGGCAGGTACAGATACAAGGACAGGTACAGATACAAGGACAGGTACAGATACAAGGACAGGTACAGATACAAGGACAGGTACAGATACAAGGACAGGTACAGATACAAGGACAGGTACAGATGCTTCAAAATAAAAGCAGTAAAGACACACTACTCAAGCTCAACATTTAAACGTTTATATCTGAACTTTATTACTGTTCAATCTATTCATTTATTCATTCATTCTATCTGTCTGTTTATCTGTCTGTCTGTCTCAACTCGACATCAATCTTCCTTGAGCAAAGTAGTTTAAAGCACCGATACACACACTCTCTCTCTCTCTCTCTCTCTCTCTCTCTCTCTCTCTCTCTCTCTCTCTCTCTCTTTTATCTTGTAGACCAAACCCGGAAAGTTCGTACGTTAATAGTTTTCATTTAAATAAGAATATGAGAAGGTATACTGCTAATTCATCTAATCTAACCTAACCTAACCTAACCTATGAGATATATTGCATTAACATTACACCGAGATTCGTAAAAAAAAAAAAAAAAAAAAAAAAAAAAAAAAAAAAAAATATGCGAATCTTTGAAAGTCTTGGGTCTAAGATTCTTCAAAAGATTCTCAATGTGAAGAATATTCCCCCTAAGTGATAATGTAGGAATACACATAAATGATTTAAATTAAGTTAAAACACTAAAATATATGTTTACAGGTGGTGGTAAGTTTAACCCGAGTCTTTTGTTTTTATTGGACATGTTCTTTAAGTATGAGTAAGGGGGATAAAATTTAAGTAGGGATTTTGTGAGAAAGAAAACACACACACACACACACACACACACACACACACAGGTGTTTCCCGCGGACAATAACAAAACAAAGTTATGAGTTTTCATTATCATTCTCTTTACGTCTTGGTGAGTCACTTGAGCCCCCAGGTGAGTCATGAGTACCCAGGTGAGTCACTTGAGCCCCCAGGTGAGTCATGAGTACCCAGGTGAGTCACTTGAGCCCCCAGGTGAGTCATGAGTACCCAGGGGAGTCACTTGAGCCCCCAGGTGAGTCATGAGTACCCAGGTGAGTCACTTGAGCCCCCAGGTGAGTCATGAGTACCCAGGTGAGTCACTTGAGCCCCCAGGTGAGTCATGAATACCCAGGTGAGTCACTTGAGCCCCCAGGTGAGTCATGAGTACCCAGGTGAGTCACTTGAGCCCCCAGGTGAGTCATGAGTACCCAGGTGAGTTATGAGTACCCAGGTGAGTCACTTGAGAACTAAATAGAATTCTAAAACCCACTCAACTTTCAGCGAATTAAACCCTGTGGCAACCTTAAACCGAAACCCTGAACAAGAGAAAAAACCCGAATTAAAACCTCATAATAAAAAAACTACATTGCTTATAACCTGAAAAACCCCCTAAAACAACTGATTACTTAAAGGAATCACTATGTAAAGTAAAAGAAAAAGTTAACTGAAATATATACTGGATCCGGGTAGCTGGAGACCAACATCACACAGGCTTCACATTTCTAGAAAAAACATCCGCAGACAAATGATGGGGCTGAGCTTTTGCTTACAGCCGCCGTGTCAACAAGAACAGCTGTGTCAACATGAACCGCTGTGTCAACAAGAACCGCTGTGTCAACAAGAACCGCTGTGTCAACAAGAACAGCTGTGTCAACAAGAACCGCTGTGTCAACAAGAACCGCTGTGTCAACATGAACTAATGTGTCAACATGAACCGCTGTGTCAACAAGAACCGCTGTGTCCACATGAACAGTTGTGTCAACATGAACCGCTGTGTCAACAAGAACCGCTGTGTCAACAGGAACCGCTGTGTCAACAAGAACCGCTGTGTCAACAAGAACCGCTGTGTCAACAAGAACTGGAAGCGTTATGGAGGGAGAATTCGCAACACAGCAGGAGTTTCAGCTTGCAGCTGCTGTGTCAAGGATCTGTACACTATCTGCTGCTGTTAAATACACGAAGACCAGCTTACCTAACGTGCGCGCGCGCGTGTGTGTGTGTGTGTGTGTGTTACTGTGTGTGTGTGTGTGTGTGTGCAGAAAACACATCAAAACTTACGAGGTGTTATAGTGTGATGGTATGTGGTGAGGGAGAGAGGGAGTGAGTGGAAGAAAAGGGGGAGGGGAAGGAGGGGGAGGAGGGGAGGGAGGGGGGAGGAGGGGAGGGGAAGGAGGGGGAAGGAAATGTGGGGAAGGAGGGGGAGGAGGGGAGGGGGCGTAGGTTGAGAAGAAGGTAGAGAGAGAATAAATATGAAAAGGAAGGGAGGAAGGAAGGGGAGACGAAAAGGGAGACAGAAAGAGGGAGTGGAAGAGGAGAGAGAGGGATGGTTACTGAGGGATGAGGTGGGGGGCGTGAGGCGAACGAGGGAAGGGAGTGGGATGAGTAAGAAGGCAAGGGAGGGAGGAAAGGAAAAGGGGGCGTGGGGAGGGGTAATGACAAGAGGATGATGGAAGGAGAGAGACAAACATAGGGAAGGATGATGGAAGGGTAAATGGGAGAGAGAGCAGACTGTATGGATCATAATAGAGAGTGGAAGAGGAAGATGGAAAGAGGGAAGGAATTGGAAAAGGTGAGTGAGAGGGTCTGAAGAAGTGGAAGTGAGGGGGGGGGAAGGGGGTAGGGAGAGGGAGTGTGTGTGTATACTCATGTGTGCAGGGGTGTGGGGGGTAGGGGGGCAGGTAGGGATGGGAGGGGAGGGAAGGGGGGGGCAGGTAGGGGAGGGAAGGGGGGGGACAGGTAGGGGATGGGAGGGGAGGAAAGGGGAGGGGGTTGCTGGTATCGGTGGTTCATGGTCTTCTGTAATCGCCTGTTCGACCCCCACACAACACACACCTCTCCATGGATACTCAACAGATGGTGTGTGATGTAGGCAAGTTCACCTACAAGATTCTGATCCTTGAAAAACTGTATTGTGGTTTGTGCTGTAATATTAGTAGCTATAGCGCAGGAGGTGGGCGCCTCGAACTGGTTAACTACGTTACCGATAAGGGCAAATGGTTTCAGTCTCAATAAACAAGAATTTACAGATGCCATTGCTCTAAGGTACGGTCGGCCAGTAGAAGGGTTGCCCTCCCAATGCGTGTGTGGCTCTACCAATGACGTCGATCACGCCATGGTGTGCAAGAAGGGGGGCTTCATATGCATGAGGCATGACGAAGTAAGGGATCTCACAGCAAATATGTTGAAAGAAATCTGCCGTGATGTCATGGTAGAACCGACCCTTCTTCCATTGGATGGTGAGATCTTCCAACATAGGACTTCAAACACATACAACGAAGCCTGTGTTGACGTCAGTGTGCTAGGAATTCTGGACGCGGGGACAGCGAGCATTCTTCGACATCAGGATTTTTGATCCCATGGCCGCATGTCACCGTAACTTAACTCTCGGTGCTGCACACAGGAGGAACGAGAACGACAAGATAAGGGCATATGGGGAGAGAATTCAGAACGTTGATCAAAGCAGCTTCACTCCTCTGGTGTTCACAACCTCTGGCGGGATGGGACCAAGTGCAAGATGTTTCTACGCCAGACTCGCGGAGGTGATCTCTGAACAGAAGCAGCAGCCCAGAAGTTATGTTACAGCCTGGATGAGATGTCGACTGTCCTTCTCTCTCCTTCGGTAGGCTTTGCTCTGCCTCAGGGGAACGAGAGCTTCGGCCCCAAAGCCGACAACAGCTGCAGATATTGACTATGAGGCTACAGTCACTGAATGCCGCATAGATCTGCGGCTCAACTAATTTAACACAGATAGGATAGCTACTGATGTATTAGGATATTTAATATTAAGGTAATTAAATGGCGGCGAAGATGTGGCTATTGGGGGAGGCTGGAGGCCACTTTAAAAAAAGAATAGTAGTAGTAGTAGTAGTTGTTGTTGTAGTTGTTGTTGTTGTTGTTGTTGTTGTTGGGGATTGATGGTGGTAGTTATAGTATAGTGGTGTAGTACTTAGAAGTGTCGTTTGTGGTGATGGCGAATGAAGTGGTGGTAGTGATGGTGTAGAGAGCAGTGGTGGTGGTGATGATGTGTCCAGTGGTGGTGGTGGTGATGATGTGTCCAGTGGTGGTGGTGATGATGTGTCCAGTGGTGGTGGTGATGATGTGTCCAGTGGTGGTGGTGATGATGATGTGTCCAGTGGTGGTGGTGATGATGATGTGTCCAGTGGTGGTGGTGATTGTGATAGATGTAGTGATGTTTGGTGGAGGAGTGATAGTGGAATGTAGCGTGTAGTGATGGTGTTGATTGTGGTGGTGATGGTGGTGGGGTGGTGATGGTGGTGATTGTGGTGGTGATGGTAGGGAGTAGTTGTGGTGGTGATATTCACAATGTTGTCTTGATAGTATTATAAGTGGACATTACTGTACCTGCACTCTATACCTGAATCCATACCTGTACTTTATACCTACACCTGTATCTGTCCCTTATACTACACCTGTATCTTGTCCTGTACTTTATACCTGTACCTATATTTCATACGTACACCTGTGCTTTATACCTGTAACCCACCTTCTCAGGGCAGGTACACTATACATGGCCACATTAGCAAATACCGAGTTACTTGATCCTGAACACGGGTTGGCACTAGAGTCGAATAAAAGATTCAATTAAATGGAATTCTTGCAAAGTGGAATAAACCCTTGCAGAGAGAGAGAGAGAGAGAGAGAGAGAGAGAGAGAGAGAGAGAGAGACTTACTAAAGCGGCGACGAAATGGATATGATAACAAAAATAAAAAAATATAATCGCTCCCAACAGTCTACATAAGTATCCCTTCACAATAATTCCGTCTTCTTCAATGGTTACGTCATCGTGTCATCAGCCAATAAACAGCAGTCAGCGTCGTCAATGGCTACGTCACCAAGTCCTCGGCCAATCACAGTCACCGAAATGTCACGTAACTTGACCACGGGACACTATTCTCGTCACAAGATGTTAAAACAAATTGAAAGAAGTGGATTTATTCTCGTCTGTCGGGTCGTTGTCTTCCCCTCTAGTGGAAAAGGGATGGAATCTGCCATATAGATAGAGGTCAGAGAAGCGGAGGTTGTCTGTCTTGTACGAGGGAGACTTTTAACTAGATGGAGGTATGAGATTTGGCATTTATCGAGACGCTGGCAGGGAGGGAGGGAGGGAAGGAAGGAACGGGTAGAAACAAAGGAGAAAAAAAGGTAGAAGGAAAAGGGAAGAGGTGTTCAAGATGATGTGTGTGGTGAGGGAAGCGAAAAACAAGAAAGATGGAATGAAGATAAATAGGAAGATGGAGAGAGATACGAATTATTCAAGACAAAAAAATATATCTCTCCCCCCTCTCCCTCTCCCTCCCCCTCTCTCTCTCCCTCCCCCCTCCCTCTCTCTCTCTCTCTCACTCTCTCTCTCTCACAGAAAATAACCAATACGGTGGCTTAGTATTCACAGTATCTCAAGGGAAGAACGCAATCTCCTCCTATCCGGAAAGGTTTGGTTAAAGTCGGCGAGGCGGTGAGGGAGGCGGGTGTGTGGCTCACCCCCTCACACCCGGGGATATGACTCCATTACTCCCCCCCCCCCCCCACACAAACACATACGCCAATTAATATTTATAGCTTCCACTTGTACGCTGAGACACACAAACACAAGCGTATACGCATTTAACGAAGGAATGACTCAATAACTAAATAGAAACATATGTACACATACATCATACACGTGCACATACACATAAACGTACATACGGACATTCGTACAGTACCGTGCATGGACACAAACACGCAGGCACTTAAAATTCACACACACACACAAACACACACACACACACAAAATACAACATTTATTCCCGAGTCAATCGAAGCTTATTGTTTTATTCACAAATGGCGAGAGAGAGAGAGAGAGAGAGAGAGAGAGAGAGAGAGAGAGAGAGAGAGAGAGTATAGTTGTAGTTGTCTCAGCCAGCTCTATGAATGCTAATCCTGACTGACTGACTAATTGACAGACGTGCAAATTGAGAAGACCCCTGAACTGAGGCAGGATCTGTCTGTCTGTCTGTCTGTCTGTCTGTCTGTCTGTCTGTCTACGGTTGGATTTACCCAAGTCAGTGCATTAAGATAATCAGGTTTACGATCAATTTCCACTAGTCGAAAGGTATTCCAAAATGGCCGCGGTTTTTACCCTGTGACTCAATGACTTTATCTTAGATTCACAACAATGTCTTAAGTCTACCATCATCATCAACACCATCAACACCATCATCATCACCTTCTTCACCACCATCACCATCACCACCAATTATCATCCTAGCTACCACAATTATTACTAACCCCTTTTGCTTCACTTCCACAACCATTACCACCATCACCACCACTACCTCCATTACCACCACCACCACCACTACCTCCATAACCACTACCACCCCCACTACCACCACCACCACTTCCACCACTACCACCACCCATACTACCACCACCACTACCACCACCACTACCTCCATTACCACCCCCACAACCACCATTTGACATACAGACACACATACAACCACCATCGGAAGCCTGGAGTCAGGTTTATGGTGCAGGAGGCTGGTAGTGGCCCATAGCAGCTTACTGATGGTCACATTAGCGTGGCCCGGCCAGGCATAGAAGCCCGGCCAGTCTCTACTAGACATCGATTGCCGATACTGGTCCACCACCACAGTTTAAGGGCTGCTTTCACCTCGTTGGGTTTACTGGTAGTGGTGGTGGTAGTGGTGGTGGTAGTATGGGTTGGAAGTGGTGGTAGTATGGGTGGTGGTGGTAGTGGTGGTAGTATGGGTTGGAAGTGGTGGTAGTATGGGTGGTGGTGGTAGTGGTGGTAGTATGGGTGGTAGTGGTGGTAGTATGGGTGGTGGTGGTGGTGGTGGTAGTGGTGGTAGTATGGGTGGTGGTAGTGGTGGTGGTAGTAGTATGGGTGGTGGTGGTGGTAGTACGGGTGGTGGTAGTGGTGGTAGTACGGGTGGTGGTAGTGGTGGTGGTAGTATGGGTGGTGGTGGTGGTAGTGGTGGTAGTATGGGTGGTGGAAGTGGTGGTGGTAGTCGTGGTGGTGGTGGTGGTAGAATGGGTGGTAGTGGTGGTAGTACGGGTGGTGGTAGTGGTGGTAGTACGGGTGGTGGTGGTGGTGGTGGTAGTATGGGTGGTAGTGGTGGTAGTACGGGTGGTTGGAATGGTGGTAGTGATGATGGTGGTAGGAGTGGAGTAAAGATAAAGAGGGGGGGGTGGTAGGTGCTAACGAGAGAGAGAGAGAGAGAGAGAGAGAGAGAGAGAGAGAGAGAGAGAGAGAGAGAGAGAGAGTCTTACCAACAAACTGTCGTAACTCAACAAGGAAGGAAATGTTGGTGACAGTTTATATTGGCGGGAAGTTATTTTAGCCAATGTTACGAGGGAGGAGGCGAGGTGAGGGGTGAGGGGGTGAGGGAGGAGGGGGTGAGGGAGGAGGGATGAGGGGGGTGAACTTTATGGCCTAGAACCCGGAATCTTATATTATCGTTCATAGATATTTTTCACCGTAACTGGAGGAGGAGGAGTAGGAGGAGGAAGGGAGAAGAAGGGGTAAGGGAGAAGAAGGGGTAAGGGAGAAGAAGGGGTAAGGGAGAAGAAGGAAGATGTAAAATAGGGTGAAGAGGGAAAAAAGTATTGGAATTATGGAAGAGGAAGAAAAGGGAGATGAAGGGGGGTAGAGGGGGGAAGGGTAAGTGTGAGTAATTACCTTGCAACTATATAGTGATTCCAAAGTGTATTTTCAACGCCATTTTGTGTCGCCATACTTAGGTCATAATCGAAAGCAAGTCATCTAAAGCATTTCTCAATTACCCTCCCCCCACACACACTATTTCCATCTATATTTATTAACACCACATTTAATAATCCATCTTTTTGTCGTAGAAGAAAAGTTATCACACAAACCTTTGGAAAACCCGGAGGCCTTTTGTAAAGTTTCCCGGACGTTCAGTAGCTTGGTGCAAATAAACGACGGAGTTATGTACACAGGTAAGATGGAAGGGAAGATGGAAGGAGGAGGCCAGATAAGAGAGAGAGAGAGAGAGAGAGAGAGAGTTCTACAAAAGTTACATCATAAAGTTCTCAAACGACCTTATACTTCTTTCACAAACACCAATTAATTCGGGTCAATTACTTTCTATCTGTCTGTCTTTCCGAATGGCTGTCTATCTGTCTGTCTGTTGGTATTTCTGTCTTTCCATTTATGTCTGTTTTTGTCTCTCTGTCTCCATCTGTCTCAGTGTTCCATTTTAGGTTTATCCTCTTTGTCAACAGAACTTAAATTTTCAAAAACAATAACGCTCCCAAATTTTAATCTAAAAATTGACTTACATTATATCATAAATCCCTTTAGTTATGGAAAATCACTTATATTGAATTTTTTGGACATATAACGTGGTTTAATAATTTCTGAACAATTCGAATTATTTTTAAAAATTTTCCAGGATATAAAACTCACCAAACTATTTAAATATATAACTGTTTATATAAGAAAAAGCTACATACTGTATATACATTTTTCTTATATTAATAAAGTTTTCCTCAACTCAAAGATACTTTTAATAGTTCACAAACTTTTTTCAGGCGTAAATATCTTTTAAAATTTTCAATATGGAAAGTAGTTTACTTCAACGAGTAGTTATTTAATATAGGTCTAAAAGTTGTCACTGAACAATAGGATTAGTATAATTTACCTATGGACAAAAAATAGGTAAAATTTCTCTCCATCCAGCAATGTAACAGCAGATGGCTACGTGTGTTGAGGTGTGGTAGGGGGGGGGGAGGGGTGTGGGGGAGGGGTGAGGGAGAGGGGAGAGGGGGGAGGGGTGAGGGGGAGGGGGAGGGGGAGGGGGGAGGGGGAGGGGAGGGGTGTGAAAAAAGAGAGTGAGAGGGGTGTGAGATAGAGGGTGAGAGAGAAGGGAGATAGGAAGGTATCAGAAGGGAGGAGAAAATGGACGGTGATAAGAGAGAGAGAGAGAGAGACAGAGAGAGAGAGAGAGAGAGAGAGAGAGAGAGAGGGGGAGAGAGAGATAATTAACACCTATACCCCTACCTTTCTATCCTTAAGAATAGATTATATTACAGTTCATCATCCCAAAAACTTTTATTATTTATTTTGATCCTCTTTTCCTGATGAGGTCTTGATATCACCTCAACCTGGAACTAGTATCTCACAAAACATCAATAGAAAAAAAAAAAGATACATTTCAGACATTTCTCTTACCCAAACTTTTTCAAATTACATTAAAGAATTATTTAGTATATTTTTCATTTATTTTTCTTTTATTGGGTTGGGTTAGGTTGGGTTGGGTTAGGTTAGGTTAGGTTAGGTTAGGATAGGTTAGGCTAGGATAGGCTAGGATAGGATAGGTTAGGTTAGGCTAGGTTAGAATAATTTGGTAATGGAAGTGTAACCCAGGGGTATAGTGTAACCCAGGGGTATATTGTAACCCAGGGCTATAGTGAAACCCAGGGCTATAGTGAAACCCAGGGCTATAGTGTAACCCAGGGCTATAGTGTAACCCAGGGCTATAGTGTAACCCAGGGGTATAGTGTAACCCAGGGCTATAGTGTAACCCAGGGGTATAGTGTAACCCAGGGCTATAGTGTAACCCAGGGCTATAGTGTAACCCAGGGGTATAGTGTAACCCAGGGGTATAGTGTAACCCAGGGTTATAGTGTAACCCAGGGCTATAGTGTAACCCAGGGCTATAGTGTAACCCAGGGCTATAGTGTAACCCAGGGCTATAGTGTAACCCAGGGCTATAGTGTAACCCAGGGGTATAGTGTAACCCAGGGATATAGTGTAACCCAGGGCTATAGTGTAACCCAGGGCTATAGTGTAACCCAGGGCTATAGTGTAACCCAGGGCTATAGTGAAACCCAGGGCTATAGTGTAACCCAGGGCTTTAGTGTAACCCAGGGCTATAGTGTAACCCAGGGCTATAGTGTAACCCAGGGGTATAGTGTAACCCAGGGCTATAGTGTAACCCAGGGCTATAGTGTAACCCAGGGCTATAGTGTAACCCAGGGCTATAGTGTAACCCAGGGCTATAGTGTAACCCAGGGGTATAGATACACGAAAAACTGAAAAACGCCCACACATTTTACACCTGATTTACACCTGACATACTGTAAATAAATATTATTGTTTACATATTAACATTTAAAACATCTCGTATCAAAAGTACCTAAACATTTTTTTTTTTAAATTTCTGTTAGATTAAAACATTTATCAGCTTCAATGATATTATCTTCAGTCTATCAATACACCGTACTATTTTGTTATCATACTTCACGTACACACGGAAAATAGGTAAATTCTTCTTTGTTTTGGTTCCGATGAATTTCAAAATGGTCAATACGACTCGTTTTGTCTCTCGGTAGGGTTGTTAAAAATTCATCGTCAGTAGCGTTACATTACTTCACATAACAAGTGGTAAGGATGTATTACTGTGTGTACGTCATTTTCATTTTATTCCATTCTTTCCTTTTCGCTTTATTACCCCTCTTGCCCCTCCGCCCCCGCACAGGTTCCTCACATAAGGTGGTCTTGACTCTCTTAATGTCCCCGCGTCCTGCTGCCCCCCCCCCCCCCCCGCCCCTGACTTGCACTTATTTAAGGCAAGTCGTTAAGGCTATTTGCATAATCATCTATTGTGAGTCTCTGAGAAGATCCTTAAATTTGTAAATTATTGTGGGAGCTGATGGGGTCCTCCGGAAGTCCTAAAGGAACTAAGTAAGGATGACCGAGGCACTGCAGGAAGGACGGCCTTACTAAAAGCCATCGAGGACCCAAGAGTACCTATAAGAATCCCTGAAGGACGTCACTAAAGCTGGCAAAGGATTTCTCCCGAACGCCATCGTGGACAAGAGACTGCTTATTTGGAGGACCTAAGCTTACCTTTCTCTGAACGAAAATTGAGAAATAAAGAACTTGGACTCGATGTCTTCAAGTATGTTAAGTTTTCTTCCTGGGTCAAAGGTTAAGTTCTTTAGGTCCTATAAGCCCCAAAAGACAGACTTTCCCATATCCTGAAAGACTAAAGTAGGACTCCTTCAACCGCTGAGAGACTTCCTCGAGTCCTGCAAGAAATGAGGGGATAGAAGGAAGCTCCTCCTGAACTCCAGAAGGACCCAAACAGGAAACGTGAAGATGGAGGAGGATGGGAGAAGGGTGAGGGGAGGGGGAGGAAGAGGGGTGGGGTAAGGAGGGAAGGAAGGAGTAGAGGGAAGGGGAGGTACAGGAGTTAGGGAGAGTCGGAGGAGGAGGGTGGAGGTGTAGGAGTGAGGAGGTCGAGGAGAAGTGGAGGAGGAGGATCCATCTAAGACTCAACAGATCCCTAAGACCATGAGGAGTGCCAGAGAGTCTTCCTAAACCTTATATAAAACACGCTGCTAGAGGCTTATCCCCCCCCCCTACCCCCCGTAGACTCAATTGCCAGAAGCCTCCCCAAAAGGCTTCCCAAATCCGAGCTACTGCGAAGCCTTTCATCAGGATTACCCCCCCCCACTGGCTGAGATTCATTCCTCAGGAGGTAAGGAGAGGGGAAGTGAGGGGGAGGAGGGGAAGTGGGGGGAAGAGTGAGGGGGAGGAGGGGAAGTGAGGGGGAGGAGGGGAAGTTGGGGGAAAAGTGAGGGGGAGGAGGGGAAGTGAGGTGGAGGAGGGGAAGTGAGGGGGAGGAGGGGAAGTGAGGGGGAGGAGGGGAAGTGGAGGGAAGAGTGAGGGGGAGGAGGGGAAGTGAGGGGGAGGAGGGGATGTGAGGGGGAGGAGGGGAAGTGAGGGGGAAGAGTGAGGGGGAGGAGGGGAAGTAGGGAGAAGAGTGAGGGGGAGGAGGGGAAGTGAGGGGGAGGAGGGGAAGTGAGGGGGAAGAGTAAGGGGGAGGAGGGGAAGTGAGGGGGAAGAGTAAGGGGGAGGAGGGGAAGAGTAAGGGGGAGGAGGGGAAGTGAGGGGAAGTGAGGGGGAGGAGGGGAAGTGAGAGGGAGGAGAGATACGTAAAGGGGGTAGGGGAGATTAGGAAAGGGGGGGGAAGAAGGGCAGAGATGGGAGATATAGAGAGGGGGGAAGGAAAGAGAGGGAGAGGGAAAGGAGAGATGGTGAAAGGGGAGAGGTAAGGAGAGAGAGGTGAGGGAGAAACGGAATTAATGGGAGGAGAAGGAAAGGTAGAGAAAGTGAGAGGAGGGGAGATGTATGGAGAGACGGAGAGGGGAGGATAAATAGAAAGTGAGAAAAGAAAGAAGAAAGCAGAAGAAAAAAAGAGAAAAAATGAGAGAGAGAGAGAGAGAGAGAGAGACCCACCGTACCTAAAAACAAAACAAAGAAAGACAGCAAGAGGAAGAAGAAGAAGAAGAAGAAGAACCAATAATGAGAGAATTGGAAGTGTGAGCGAGAAGAAGTGGAAGACGAAAACAAAAACAAAGTAAAGCGAACAGAACAGACAGACAGACAGACAACGCAACACGGAGAGAAGAATAACACAAAGAATAGGAAGAGAGGAAGAGGGAAATTGAAGAAGATGGATAAGATAACTCAGAAACAAAGACGATAATAGTGACTCTTGAATGAAAGGAACAAAGAAAGAATTCGATAAATATTAAAAAAAAAAAAAATTGTAATAAATAAGCAAACACCAATAAAGTCATGACAAAGGATAAATGATGATAAAGTAATGGAATACAAAAAAATAATAATAATAGAAAATTTATGTTTCAGTATACAAAGGACATAGGAGAAAGGACAATAAACACATAATAGACCAACAAAAGAGAAACAGGGAGACAAGAGAAAATCACAGATAAGAATAACAAAGAAAAAACAAAATAACTCAATAAAAAGGAAATAAATAATAACAGAAAAATAAATAAAATAAACGATAAAACCAATTAAATTTTGAGAGAGAGAGAGAGAGAGAGAGAGAGAGAGAGAGAGAGAGAGAGAGAGAGAGAGAGAGAGAGAGAGAGAGAGAGAGAGTCCAAATATTTTCGTAAGTTGTGTTGCCACCAATCCGTCTTATAGGAAGCCTTGAGGTAAAAAAAAAAAAAAAAAAAAAAAAAAAAAAAACACACGCGTGCGGAGAAAGCAGCTATTTCTCAAACGCTGGGAGGAAAAGACCTTCTGTGCCTGGGAGAAAGTTAAGAGAAAGTGCAGGGAGAGAAAGGGTTGTTTGTAGTGAGTGCGACTGAAAGAAAGGTACGACTGGAGAGAGAGAGAGAGAGAGAGAGAGAGAGAGAGAGAGAGAGAGAGAGAGAGAGAGAGAGAGAGAGAGAGAGAGACTATCTACACCACCAGCAGTAAAGTCATCACCAGTCACTAAACAACACGTGTGGATGAAGAGTTATTGGCCCAGGAGCTATTAACCCAGGAGCGGCTATTGACTGTCCCCCGTAGTGGTAGTGGCGATGGTGTTGGTGGTGTCCGTCCCCTTTCTCCTTAATAGACATTTGCATAATAAGATCATGACCCACACAGCTAAGAACGCGTCTCTGAGACTTCCACCACTGAGGTACACTGAGTTACAAAATACACACTCCAAGGGGTCTCAGAAACCCATCTGTCGCAGTGAGGACACACCGGGTACTAAAAGGAAGCACTGCACTCGACCACCTTCACTTTCCCAAACTAAAGTGTAAGTAGCCATTCACAGCTGGGTGGACTAGGGGTGCCTCAGGGGGTGAACCAGTGAGAGTCGGTGTCCACTAGGCCTCCGCAACCCTCCTGAAGCGGTAACTCTTATAATGTAATACAAAACCTGAATGTATATACTCATTTAAAAAGTCAAATGACATTTTAAATAACCAAAAAATATCTTCTAAATGTGATACAACCCTTTAAGTTAATTAAGAATCTTCATATATAATAAAACCTTAAATGTTATAATAAAGTTTGAAGGTAATAAAGATAAAACACGTTACCTTAAGAGATTTTTATCCTCACTCCCTCACTTATCTCTGATCTACCGACTGTCGTAAGAAGACCTGATCTATTTACCGATAATCAAATACCCTTAACGACTTATTTTCTGCCTTCGTGGGTTTTCTTATTGGGGTCAGTAGAGTCAGCCAGGTACACGGAAGGTTTAGTCTCATCTGAAGACCTCCGTAGACTGGACTCTTCCTCCACGTACGATCCAACCAACTCCCACATCATCAATACACTTCAGACGATTCCTGTTGTCACTTAAACTCTAGCATCAGGGTCCGGCTCGTTGCTTTACTCATTATTCCTTTGTGTCAGAACTTAATGAGTCGTTCGGCTGACAAATATTTCATTGGAATAGATCACAAATTTGTTCTTAAATACTGAATTTCGAATTTCTAATTTTCACGTAATTTCCGCTTTAAAGTGACCGAAATTTAGATGTTAACACACCTGAACAGTAAGTAGTAATTAGACACCAATCGTACAGTCACCTGGCTATCACTGTACCTGTACTTTATACCTAAACCTGCACTGTTAAGGCATCACCTGTATGATACTGTATACCCCGAGACATATGTATTACAAAGTATGTTGGTATACCTCTCAGAATACACCTTCTAATATCATCTTCAGTATATACTTATATGTTATAATAGAGTTTACCTGATAAATGCACCTCCCATTAGAGCAGTCTCAGGTGAAGAGTGTGTGAGCGAGTGAAGGAGAGGGGAGAAGTGTGTTTGTGTGTCTGTGAGAATGAAAGGAATGAAGATGGAATGGAGAAAGAGTTAAAGTTAGTAAAGAGAAGGAAGGAGGTGGTAATTCAACGTTAACTTATGGACGAATTATTGGAACACACACACACACACACACACACACACACACAAGAAAAACGAAAACAAATTAATCTCAAGTATTTGTTTATCAAACTAACTTAAAATGAGTTAGAAACCTCTTGTGTGTTTTAGGTCCAATGAGAACTTTTATACGTCACCCGAGTTCTGATGAGACCAAGTCAAAATTTAAATGATTAAAATTCGTTCAATAACTCCCCCCCCCCCCCCCCGACCCCCTCATAAAAATAAAACTTATTAATCTACTATAACTTACAATTCTTGGGAGTTCATTTAATTGAAATTGTTATTATTACGTAAAATTTATCAATTAATCTTCAAATATACCAAAAATAATATATCCAGATACTTAAACTCACCATTAAATTTCACTAATCTATAAAAAAATATGAATAACAATTCTTCCCAAAAGTCATTCAAAAATTTTCCCCCAAAACCCACAAAAATCAGTTTTCTTTAACTCATTAAGGATACGCTAATAGGTTCAGGTTAACAGGTGAGTGTGACCGTACAGGTGTAAGAGGCTACATATTGACCCCTGACACGGCAAGAGGGAGGGGGAGGAGGGGGAGGGAGGGGGAGGAAGGGAGGGGAGGGGGGTCAGCTGAGTGATGGTGTTAGTTCAGGTAGTCTCCACCCCTCGTATGGCGCTGTTGTTTATATTATCATTATCATTAATTATCATCTTTTCTCCTCGTCTTTCTCTTGTTCTCTCCTCACATCCCTCCTTCCTCCTCCACTTCTCCCTCTGTACACGTCATCTTCCTTACCAGAATCCCTCCCTTTTCTTCCTCCTCTCGCTCTTCTCAACCTCCCTTCCCCCTTTCTCCCTTAATTCCTCTTATCCTTTTGTAAACTCTCCCTTCCTCCTCATCCTTTTTCTACTTTGCTTCTTTCCCTCCTCTGCTTGTTACTCTTCCTCTTCTTCCTCCCTTTACTCTCCCTCCCTCTTACTCCTCTCCCTTTACTAGCTCTCCCTCTTCCTCCTCCACCTCCTCTTCCTCTCTGGGTGCTTCTTCTAACATCAAGTCATAAAGGGATTTCTTCTTTGTCAGCCCAGTGGAGCGCGGAGACGACCACTAGAAGAATAGCAATTACGAGGGGAAGGAGGAGGAGGAGAGGAAGGAAGAAGAGAGGAGGAGGAGGAGGAAGGAATGAAGAAAGGAGGGTGAGAGGAAGAAGGCAAGTGGGAGGAAGAAGGAAGAGTAGAAGAAGAAGAAGGAAGGAAGAGGAAGATGAGAAGAAGAAAAAGGATGAATAAAGAAGACTGGAAGAGGAAGGAATGGGGAAAACATAGGAGAAAATATAAAGAATTAAAAGAAAGAAAGAAAGAAATAAAACAGAGTACTTGCAAACGAAGAAGCGAAGAGAAAGAATGGGATTAATGAGAAACGAAAAAGGGGGGAGGAGGAGGGAAGACTGATAAACTTGTAAGAGGAAAATGAAAGGAGGGAGAAGAGGGGCTGAGGGAGAAAATAAGTGGGTCAAGAGGGTGAGGGGAGGGAGAGAGGGGGCGGAGGGAGAGGGGGAGGGGGGGAGAATCTTTGATGCGAGAGAGAGAGAGAGAGAGAGAGAGGGGGGGACAAATTAGAACACAAAGTTAAACAAGGGGCAGAGGAAAAAGAGGTGATAAAGGGGGGAATAAAGACAGCGATAAAGACTAGGAAGAGGTCACAAGGGGTAGTAAAACACAGTAAGGGTGAGCCTGAAGGAGGAGGGGGGACGGGAGAGGGGTGAAGGGGGGAGGGGAGAGGGGGGAAGGGGGAGGAAGAGGGGGAAGGGGGAAGGAGAAGAAGGATAAGAGGAAAAGAAGGAGGGTGATGGGAGAAGAGGAGGAAAAGAAGGGAGGGGGGAGGGAAAGATAAAAGAAGGGGGAGGAAGAGGAAGGCTTAGGAGTAATAGAGATACTGAAAAAGGTAAGAGGAAGAATACGAAGAAGAGAGAAGAGAGAAGAGAGAAAGAGTGAAAGAGAAAAAAAGAAGAGCAGAAGAGAGCGAAGAAGAAGAAGAAGGTGAGAAATAGAAGAGGGAGAACAATAAAAAACAATATTTCTCCCTCCCTTTCCGCTCCTCCCTTACACTCAATTCCCCTTCCCATTCTTCCTCCCTCCCCACTCTCGTTCTCTCCCTTCCCTCATTCTTTTCTCTCTTTCCTTCACCTCTCTCTCTCTCTCTCTCCCTGCCCCCCACCCCCCCCCCCCCATCAGGATCGGAGGGAAGCCTTTCCATCCTGAGGGAATTAAGAAATTTTGTCCCCCAATTACACCACCAAATTGGCTGCCAAAAATAGAGGGCCAAATTGGGTCCTATTAGGTGGTGTGTGTGTGTGTGTGTGTGTGTGTGTGTGTGTGTGTCATCAATTTCATAGTTAACCAATCAGCATACAAGACACGTTGGATGAGTGGTTACGTCATTTTCATTCTTGTCCTAACAGCATACATAGGCTGGAGGACATTAATTCTTAACCAATCAGCATATATGAGAGGCAAGATGAGTGACGTCACTTTTAGCCTTAACCAATCACCATAATGACTAATCAGAATGAGTGACGTCATTTGTCCACTCCGCCAATTGAATAAAAGGAAGAACCAATCAATTATTTTATCCTCATTCGCGATGAGAATACCCAATCATGACGTTTAGTTATCATAACCAATCGCGAATGTCGAATATACGAAGGAGGAATAACGTCCCTGCCATTACTATCCAATCAGAACGCCGCACGCAGACGAGAGATGGCGTCATTTGCAATCATCCAATCAGTATGCAGAACACACAAAGGAGCCGTAACGTCACTCTCAGGCTTCACAGGAGCCAACCACAAGGACTCTCTCATGATCATTTGGCTGAGATATGATACACCTCCTCAGTGGCTATGGTCTGTACACCTGTCAAGCCAGGAGTCCCCCCCCTCCTCTCTCTCTCTCTCCTATTGGCGTTATATATTTCTGGGGTTGTTTTAAATTAGTTAATGGCGTCTTAGTGGTGTTAAGACGCTATTTTGACCTTGATCTCTGAAACATAACGTCCTCACGGCTCCAGTTTAAGGGTGAAATGAACCTATGGAGTTTGGTGAATCTGAACTTCAACTTTCAAGCCGAGGGGGAACTCCAGGAAGTGAGAAGAGGAGAAGGGGGAGGAGAAGGAGGGAAGAAGAGGAGGAGGAAGAGCTGGAGGAAGAAGATGAGAAAAGGGAAAAGAGAAGGCGGAAGATAGGACGGAAATTAATAAAGAAGAGGAGGGTAAAAGAGAAGGATTAGAAAGAAGAACAGGAAGAGGGAGAAGAAGGAAGAAGATAAAAACTTGTGTTATTAATTAGAAGTTAACAAAAACTTATAATCGTTATCAAAATTGTAATAAAGTAACATTTACTTTATTGAGATTTATGAAAAAAAAATGTTGAGAAGTTACAGAAAAAAATGAGTTTCAGAATAATTTAATGAATTTTTCGATAATATGATTTGCCTCTTCATCAGGTGTCTGTCCGTACCTACGTTAATGTACTTCTTCAGGTGCTCGGCCTATCGACAGTCCCATAGCTTCAGAGTTGGAAGTGAACACAGCTTAGAGGACCGAGACATCGACATCAGATTCAAAGCTTTAGCATGATAAGCTTTGCTATTATCTACCAATGTAACGTTGTCGCTGGTGAGTACAAGATCTCAGCTAAGGTCATGGAAGGCCCTATCACCTCCCTCACAGGCAAACAGTCGACCCAGCTGGGAAAATCACCTTGGACACACTCACCGCAGAAGTGCCCGAGGACACATCGTCAACAAAGAGAGTGCCTGGTTTGAGGTTGTGAGTGACCTCGACTCTAAAAGACCTTCTGAACATCCAAACTGGTCAACAAGTCCCGCCTTCACCCTCAAGACCAATATTCTAGCCTTCGACTGTGTCTGGTGAAGGCTGGCCGGTAAGGGATCCATGGCTTTACCAATAAAATTTCTACTGTAGTGATGACACAGACGCCACAACATAGGCAACAACCCTCATTAAGAGCCTCGCTATAGCCTAGGATTCATGAGAGAGCCTCGTCTCTTCAGGAACCATCTATGCCTGGGAAAATGGCCGCGAGATGGTGAGGGACTACACGCGCACTACTACCAGGGCCAAAGCCTTCTCTCACTACACCCAAGGCTGGCAGGGAAGCCGGCATGTCTCCCCAAGAGGATCGGAAACTCATAGTTCCTGAGTCAAAAGAGAGCTGAGCTTCCTGAACGAGTGAGAGCCAGGCTAATTGAAGCGAAAAGGGACCCAAGAGCGAAAGGCTTCCAGATTCAGCGTCTTAGTAGCAGCGTCCAGCGAGGGAACGTTAGCTGTATCCTTGTCCCCTCCCCTCCCCACCACTCACCCCCTATTAGCACCCCTCCCCTCCCCACCACTCACCCCCTATTAGCACCTCTCCCCTCCCCTCCCCACCACTCACCCGACACTAACCCTCCACCACCTCCCGACCCCCACCTCTCCCCTCCCCCCCCACCAACCTCCAAGGAGTTGAGTCCAATACAAAACTACATATTTAAATACATTTAAAGACATTAATTTCAAACTCTTGTTCGTAAACACATAAATAAAAGAAAATTAATAATAATAATAATAATAATAATAATAATAATAATAATAATAATAATAATAACAATAATAATAATAATAAATAATAATAATAATAATAATAATAATAATAATAATAATAATAACAATAACAATAATAATAATAATAATAATAATAATAATAATGTTGTAAAATCAGGTGAACATATAAATGGAGAGTCATAGCCCAGAGGAGTATTTACTCGTCAAAATCATTAATTTCTGCAAATAGCTTTCATCAGGAACGCATTAGGGTCTAATCAAAGCTAAAGTCCCAGTGACTGGAATTATAAGTGGAGGCCGAAAGCTGTGTCAATGGTAAGCTAAAAATACTCGTCACATGACTACCAAAAGCTAAAAATATTTGTCTGTTACTTTTAAAAGCAGAATATTTGTCACATATCAACCAAAAGCTATAAAATTACGTACTTCAAATATTACTCCGAAAAGCTAAACAATACTTGTCACATGTTACAACCGCAAGCTAACACGTACACTTCAGGTCACTGCCATAAGCTAAACAGTAACTAGAAATATAATACTAACGAGCTAAAAATTACCTTGAAATATATCACGACCACAAAGGTAAAATAATGTCAAAAAAGGTCCCATTGATATATATACCTTGGCCACACCTCCACACACCTCCACCTGCTGGTGATCAAGTCAATCCAGGTAAGGTTGAGAGTTGAGGAGTTGAAGACATAAGAAGGATGGATGGATGGATGGATGGATGGTTGGATGGATGGATGGATGGTTGAATAGGTGATTTGAAGGGTGGATGGGTGGGTTAAAGGATGGATGGATGGATGAATGGATGGATGGATGGTTGAATAGGTGATTTGAAGGGTGGATGGGTGGGTTAAAGGAAGGAAGGATGGATGGATGGATGGATGGATGGATGACGAATGGATGGATGGATGGATGGATGGATGAATGAATGGATGGATGGATGGATGGATGGAAGGCCAAAACTAATGTGTGATGAGAAAGAAAAGTGAATAAAAGGAACTTGTTTATTTGTACTAAAACATCAAAAGGAGGAGGAGGAGCAAGAGGAGGAGGAGAAAGAGGAGGAGGAGAAAGAGGAGGAGGAGAAACAGGAGGACGAGGAGGAGGAGGACGAGGAGAAGAAGAAGAAGTTGACTAGTTTAATTTTTTCTTCCTATTCTCGACCAATTGCGTTTAACAGTATCACCTGTCCCTCTTATAAGCTGTGAGCCCTTTATCTCTTCCTTCCCGTCCAGGCATGCAATCTGTAATGGGGTCACGGGGTCACGGGGTAGTGGAGAGGGGATAATGGGGAAGGGAAGGAGGGAGGGAGGGGAGGAGACAGTAAGAAGTAGGAAGGGAAAAGCAGGGGGTTAAGAGAAGGGGGAATAAAGGACGGGAGAAAGGGAAAGGAGAGAGGAGAGGAGAGAGCAGCAAGTTGAGTAGGAAGGAGGAAGAGGGGGAAGGAGGGGATAAGACAGCAGCAGAGAGGGGAGGAGGAGGAAGTTGAGTTTTCGAAAGGGCATCCCATCACATTAATGGAAAGGAGGGAGGGAGTTATTGGGTCACAAGGAGGGAAGGAAGGAGGAGTGAAGGGGAGAATGAAGTGGAATCGAAAGAGGGAAGGAGGGAGGGAAAGAGGGAAGGAGGGTGGGAATGAGGGAGGGTCGTCAGATGCACTTTCCCATCACACAAAACTATGACTCGTATTATAAGAGAGAGAGAGAGAGAGAGAGAGAGAGAGAGAGAGAGAGAGAGAGAGAGAGAGAGAGAGAGAGAGCTATCAATACATCAACAGACAAATTCAGAGGCATAAAACCACACACAGACACACACAGCCACAGACATCGCTAGGGCCACCACAGGGTTGTGTGCTCTGGCGGAAGTATTACGGTCGGCAATGCAGACTAGTAGAGGGAACCTTGCCAAGTGTGTGTGTGTAGGATTCAGCTATGGTACGTGTCCCCCCCCCCCCCCCTTACACACACACACGTTAGCAATTCATGGGAAATCCCCGAGAAGAAAGCCGGTTCATTCACCTCACTCTCCCTCCTTTTATTTTCTATACCTCTCACTCACTCGTATATCCCTCCCCCTTCCCCTTCCCCCCTCACACCCCCTCCCCCCCCCTTCCTCCCGGGGATGATGTAACAGGCCTTGATGACGTCACATGACATTCTCCAATCTAGGTGAGTCACGCTAAGTCTCATCACCCCTTGTCTTGGTCTCCTCTGTATCATGTGTTACGTATTATTACCTTATGTATCACAAATGACATCGGTATCCCATAAAATAATACATAAACTCACATATCCTCCTAACGACACGTACTTCAACACAGCGTTACATCAGTCAATCACGTATCACCACTTATGTATCACCACTTATGTATCACCAAGGCAAACATACGTAAGCTGGGAATGACGTCAAGTTACTCAACCAATCAGGGAAGCCAGACAAGATGACCTTAAGCAATACGCTGCCTTCATTAACTTTATATAAGGTTACGGGAATAAATGACCCGATTATTTGATTAGGTTCACTTTGGAGTACATCTATGGCCTGATGATCTCACTACCCCAGTACATACATCTTATATGATTCTAAATGACCTAACATGATGACCCTACGTGACCTAACATGGTTCCGTCCCCCATCTAGATGACCTCAGTGATGATCATTATCTAATAACCTATAATCTTCTATGACTCGGTGTAGCTAGTATATAAATAGCAGGCAGTCTTTTTACTTACAAGGCTTCAGTCAGGGGGGGGGGGGGGGGTGTTCCTCGAGGCCAGGTGGAAGGTTTGGATATTAACGTGTGATAAATTGTAGACGATTGGAAAGACTTGAAAAGGGGTAAGAATTTTTAAGTTTAAAAGTAGAACGTTGTAGCTACACCCGCGAGTTACCAACGACAGCTGTGGGGTAGAGTGGCTCGTCAGGGACTGTGTAGCGGCACGCGTGGTAGTGGAAACAGCCGCCTCTTGGGACCAGAAACTGAAGTATGAGAGACAGAATGAGGGTGAAGGGAGTGTGTCAAGCTTTAATGTCAGAAAGGGAGAGTTACGATGGTGAATTGTTTGCGATTTACCTGTGTGAGGCAGGTATGAAGAGTTGCAGTCTCTCTCTCTCTCCCCCCAGATAACCGGACACTACTCCATACAGGGCAGAACTAACCCTTTTTTATAGTCAGAGGAGTTACTAAGGGGGAAAACAATCTTAGAAAAACAAAAACAAGTTACCTCAAATTTCCTAATGATAAGCACTGGTTCTTATTGTCTTCAGCGGCGGAGTAAAGAGGACCAAGAAGGTGATGTGAACGTCAGGAAGTTATAAAGAGAAACAGAAAAAAAAAACGTCGTTGGTTCTTCAGGAGTGTTGAATATAACCAAATTACTTCCGCCTCACTGGTAATCGTATCCAGATTCAAGTTTAAGGAAGTGGAAGACAAAAAGCGAGAATAAAATAGATCAAGGGAAGATAGAATATAAAAGAGCGAAAAAGAAATGCAAAATCGAGTCATCAAGTTAGGTGAATTGAGTTACTAGTCAAGGAAAGGAAGTGAGTGACGAGGAGGAGGAGAAGAGTGTAGGTGAAGGAACCGAGCCCTCAAGAAGAACAGCTATTGACGAGGAATAAAGAAAAGGCTGAAAAATTAACGAAAACACAGACGAAAAGATAAGAGTAATAACAGGAGACGAGAGACCAGAGTGACGGAGGAAACAAAACAAAGGAGGGAAGCATAGAACTCAGATCTTAATGTCAGACCGTCAAAGGTTTCCAAAACACTGTACAAGGAACCAATAGGACCAGACTCCCCACAGGCGCCCAGAAGACACTGTATATATCAGGTAAGATCATCAACAATGTATCTTACTTGGCGGGAACCACAATGTTGATCAGAGAAAAAATTGTAAGAGTCAAGAAAACTTCAGAAAATGACAGATGAGGAAAGCTTCGGGTACTTTGAGAGACAAGTGCAGAAAGAGTACATGGTGATGGAAGGATTCACACTGATCCTTCTTCTTGGACCTGAAGGACTCTCTTAGTCTAGGATCTTACATGGTCATCCATTTGACATTTGATACGACTCTAATGACGCCACATGACCTTTAGTGATGTACGTGAGGTAGCCTGTGGGAGTAATTAGGAGACCAGGTGAGGGAGGAGGAGGGTCAGGAGGGAAGAGGTGAGGGTGAAGGAAGGCCAGGAGGGAAGAGGTGAGGATGAAGGAAGACCAGGAGGGAAGAGGTGAGGGTGAAGGAAGGCCAGGAGGGAAGAGGTGAGGGTGAAGGAAGACCAGGAGGGAAGAGGTGAGGGTGAAGGAAGACCAGGAGGGAAGAGGTGAGGGTGAAGGAAGACCAGGAGGGAAGAGGTGAGGGTGAAGGAAGACCAGGAGGGAAGAGGTGAGGGTGAAGGAAGACCAGGAGGGAAGAGGTGAGGGTGAAGGAAGACCAGGAGGGAAGAGGTGAGGGTGAAGGAAGACCAGGAGGGAAGAGGTGAGGGTGAAGGAAGACCAGGAGGGAAGAAGGAGGAGAGGGTGAAGGAAGACCAGGAGGGAAGAAGGAGGAGAGGGTGAAGGAGGTTCCAGGAGGCAGATCAATAACACGAAGGGCAGGTAGTCTTGGGCAAGGTCACACGGAGGCAACGACCATTTATTTATACGGCAACACCAATTGGGTAGTTACGGGGGGAGGGGGTAGTTACGATCACCTTCATACATTAATTTGATAGTCAAGAGAGTATTTAGGATCACGTACATCATTTAATCGATAGTTAAGGGGTAAAAGGGGTAGTTTAGGTCCCCTCACTCACAATAGTCTGGTAGTTAAGGGGAAATTAGGGTCAACTCAGCACTAAATTGGTAGTTAGGTGGAGGGAATGCGGTAGTTAAGGGATCATTACCTCTTTTAAGGACTATCCAACAAGCTTGTTAAAGTCGTGACATGATAATATGTTTCCTTCATAACCCTGGCAAACATTTTCTTCACAACCCGGACGTAAATAAATATTTCTACAATCCTAATGTGTTGTTATTTGACTTCGGTGGCGGTGTGCTCTCTCTCTCTCTCTCTCTCTCTCTCTCTCTCTCTCTCTCTCTCTCTCTCCTCCAGCGGGTTCCAGAATAATATTACACTGAAATTCTCTTCCAATAACATGACATTCCACTGACCCGTTTATTCCAGACCTACATTCTCACAACCCCCCCCCTCCCTTCATCATTCTAATACCCTTTCCCTCCCGTTCCCTTCATCATTCTAATACCCCTTCCCTCCCCCTCCCTTCATCATTCTAATACTCCTTCCCTCCCCTTCCCTTCATCATTCTAATACCCCTTCCCTCCCCCTCCCTTCATCATTCTAATACCCCTTCCCTCCCCTTCCCTTCATCATTCTAATACCCCTTCCCTCCCCTTCCCTTCATCATTCTAATACCCCTTCCCTTCCCTTCATCATTCTAATACCCCTTCCCTCCCCTTCCCTTCATCATTCTAATACCCTTCCCCCCTTCATCATTCTAATACCCCTTCCTCCCCCTCCTTCATCATTCTAATACCCCTTCCCTCCCCTTCCCTTCATCATTCTAATACCCCTTCCCTCCCCTCCCTTCATCATTCTAATACCCCTTCCTCCCCTTCCCTTCATCATTCTAATACCCCTTCCCTTCATCATTCTAATACCCCTTCCCTCCCCCTCCCTTCATCATTCTAATACCCCTTCCCTCCCCTTCATCATTCTAATACCCCTTCCCTCCCCCTCCCTTCATCATTCTAATACCCCTTCCCTCCCCTTCATCATTCTAATACCCCTTCCCTCCCCTCCCTTCATCATTCTAATACCCCTTCCCTCCCCTTCATCATTCTAATACCCCTTCCCTCCCCCTCCCTTCATCATTCTAATACCCCTTCCCTTCCCTTCATCATTCTAATACCCCTTCCCTCCCCCTCCCTTCATCATTCTAATACCCCTTCCCTCCCCTTCATCATTTTAATACCCCTTCCCTCCCCTTCCCTTCATCATTCTAATACCCCTTCCCTTCCCTTCATCATTCTAATACCCCTTCCCTCCCCTTCCCTTCATCATTCTAATACCCCTTCCCTCCCCTTCCCTTCATCATTCTAATACCCCCTTCCCTTCCCTTCATCATTCTAATACCCCTTCCCTCCCCTTCCCTTCATCATTCTAATACCCCTTCCCTCCCCTTCATCATTCTAATACCCTTCCCTTCCCTCCCCTTCATCATTCTAATACCCCTTCCCTCCCCTTCCCTTCATCATTCTAATACCCCTTCCCTCCCCTTCCCTTCATCATTCTAATACCCCTTCCCTTCCCTTCATCATTCTAATACCCCTTCCCTCCCCTTCCCTTCATCATTCTAATACCCCTTCCCTCCCCTTCATCATTCTAATACACCTTCCCTCCCCCTCCCTTCATCATTCTAATACCCCTTCCCTCCCTTCATCATTCTAATACCCCTTCCCTCCCCTTCCCTTCATCATTCTAATACCCCTTCCCTTCCCTTCATCATTCTAATACCCCTTCCCTCCCCTTCCCTTCATCATTCTAATACCCCTTCCCTCCCCTTCATCATTCTAATACCCCTTCCCTCCCCTTCCCTTCATCATTCTAATACCCCTTCCCTTCCCTTCATCATTCTAATACCCCTTCCCCCCTCCCCTTCATCATTCTAATACCCCTTCCCTCCCTTCATCATTCTAATACCCCTCCCTCCCCTCCCTTCATCATTCTAATACCCCTTCCGTCCCCTTCATCATTCTAATACCCCTTCCCTCCCCCTCCCTTCATCATTCTAATACCCCTTCCCTCCCCTTCATCATTCTAATACCCCTTCCCTCCCCTTCCCTTCATCATTCTAATACCCCTTCCCTCCCTTCATCATTCTAATACCCCTTCCCTCCCCTTCCCTTCATCATTCTAATACCCCTTCCCTCCCCTTCCCTTCATCATTCTAATACCCCTTCCCTCCCCTTCATCATTCTAATACCCCTTCCCTCCCCTTCCCTTCATCATTCTAATACCCCTTCCCTCCCCTTCATCATTCTAATACCCCTTCCCTTCCCTCCCCTTCATCATTCTAATACCCCTTCCCTCCCCTTCCCTTCATCATTCTAATACTCCTTCCCTCCCTTCCTTCATCATTCTACTACCCCTTCCCTTCCCTTCATCATTCTAATACCCCTTCCCTCCCCTTCCCTTCATCATTCTAATACCCCTTCCCTCCCCTTCATCATTCTAATACCCCTTCCCTCCCCCTCCCTTCATCATTCTAATACCCCTTCCCTTCCCTTCATCATTCTAATACCCCTTCCCTCCCCCTTCCCTTCTCATCTAATACCCCTTCCCTTCCTTCATCATTCTAATACCCCTTCCCTCCCCTTCCCTTCATCATTCTAATACCCCTTCCCTTCCCTTCATCATTCTAATACCCCTTCCCTCCCCCTCCCCTTCATCATTCTAATACCCCTTCCCTTCCCTTCATCATTCTAATACCCCTTCCCTCCCCTTCCCTTCATCATTCTAATACCCCTTCCCTCCCCTTCCCTTCATCATTCTAATACCCCTTCCCTCCCCTTCCCTTCATCATTCTAATACCCCTTCCCTTCCCTTCATCATTCTAATACCCCTTCCCTCCCCCTTCCCTTCATCATTCTAATACCCCTTCCCTCCCTTCCCTTCATCATTCTAATACCCCTTCCCTTCCCTTCCCTTCATCATTCTAATACCCCTTCCCTCCCCCTTCCCTTCATCATTCTAATACCCCTTCCCTTCCCTTCATCATTCTAATACCCCTTCCCTCCCCTTCCCTTCATCATTCTAACACTTTGATTACAGCTAATAAAAAAAACCCGCTGCATTATTTTTCGTCCACTCCTGGTAGTAAGATGTTAGCGTGACCGGGGTGTGTGACCTTTGACCTTTGGGTGACCTGCAGTGTTAACTATGCGAATCTTGGCTAGTTCACCAACCCACTTTAATAGCTAGAGGGGGTGAGGTTAATGGGTGAAGGTGAAGGGTTAAGGTCAGAGGTGAAGGGTTAAGGGTGAGAGAGGTGAAGGGTTAAGGGTGGACCTGAAAATGTAAGTAATCTTGTTTTCTGTCTTCCTTGTCCCTCCCCCCCCCCCCCCCCCCCCCCCCCCAGTGTTGACTTCGCCCCCGTGTGTGTGTGTGTGTGTGTGTGTGTGTGTGTGTTAATCAACCATCTGCATAAATATTTTGGTATTATATTCTACTTATTCTTTCCTTCACATCACCACAAGGTAAAGTAATAAGAAAAATATCCGGAATAGATAAATTTCCGTCTAGGTGGAAAGTTTTAACAGGACGGATGGACAGACGGATGGGTGGACGGATGGACGGACGAGTGGACGGAAAGGTAGACGGATGGGTGGTGTCATTGTAGGGAGAGAGAGAGAGAGAGAGAGAGAGAGAGAGAGAGAGAGAGAGAGAGAGAGGATAATGGAAGAGAGGGAGAAAAGAGGACTAATGGGAGGAAGGAAAGGAGGGGAGGAAGGGAAGGAGGGAGGGAGGGAGGGAGGGACTCAGGTTACAGTCCTCTTAGCTGGGACGTTACAGTTGTGTGGGTCTCTCCCCTCCACTGTGGTTCAAGTTAACTACTGTAACTATGGCAACGACGGTATAATAGACCATCCTCTGTAATTTCACTCCCTCCATAGACACCTCCTCTAATTGGCACAGAGAGAGAGAGAGAGAGAGAGAGAGAGAGAGAGAGAGAGAGAGAGAGAGAGAGAGAGAGAGAGAGAGAGAGAGAGCATGTCCAAATATTGTAAAGTTTAGGGTGCCAACATGAGAGACTTTTGGCACTTGGCACTTTAAAGAAGGATATTTATGCCTTATCGAAATATCACAACTCTAACTCCTCCTTCTCCTTCACCACCTCCTGTAGGATGCGACAGGACACACAAACAAACACACGGACAAAGGAGAGTGTAGGGCAGTGTATAAGATGATTTGGATGTGTTTAATAGTGCCGTTGACCTTCACGAGAGCCACCATAAATTATTCATAAACTTGGGACTCTACCGCTCTCACTTGGCACTCTACCGCTCTCACTTGGCACTCTATCGCTCTCCCTTGGCACTCTACCGCTCTCCCTTGGCACTCTACCGCTCTCCCTTGGCACTCTACCGCTCTCACTTGGCACTCTACCGCTCTCACTTGGCACTCTACCGCTCTCACTTGGCACTCTATCGCTCTCACTTGGCACTCTATCGCTCTCACTTGGCACTCTATCGCTCTCACTTGGCACTCTATCGCTCTCACTTGGCACTCTATCGCTCTCACTTGGCACTCTATCGCTCTCACTTGGCACTCTACTGCTCTCACTTAACCAACCCGCGTGTTTACTTTGAATACAATTTGAGGTACAGTACAATCTTCAAACTCGTACTACTACTACTACTACGACTACTACTACTACTGCTTCTTCAACTACTATTATTACTACTACTACTACTGCTGCTTCTTCAACTACTACTACTACTATTATTGTTACTACTCCTTCACTTAAAACTACTATTACTATTCTTACAACTAACATTCCTGCCATACTACCACGAACAATGCTTCGGTTCACAACTATTACTACTTCTTCAACTGTTATCACTACAGCCACAACTACTGACACATTACTACCATAACAACCAAGTCACCACCCCCCCCCCCCCCACACACACAAACGAGTACACAGGTGTTAATATTATTCTTTAAATCCTAAAAAAATATCCCCCCCCCAAATTGTAGACCTTGTCAGTTTATATTTATATATATACTGTATATATAAAACCCAGAACCATAATTTTGACTAATAGACAAACGCTTTGATTCGTTTAAGTCACGCGATGTTGTGGAGATTGTGTGTGCGCGCGTGTGTGTGGCTGTGTGATTGCGTGTGTGTGTGTGTGTGTGTCTTTACAATTGTGTACGTGAGTGTGTGTGTGTGTGTGTGTGTGTGTGTGTGTGTGTGGTCATGCCATTTTTTCAAAATTCATCGCCATTGTGAAGCAACTCCACGATGACATAAACGGCAGTGTCCTATTCAATGGCACCCAGCCTGAGTTCTTCCCCATCCAAACGGGGGTAAAACGAACTCTCTTTTCCATTTTCTTGGCTGCCTTCCTTACTCGTGCCAGTGCCAATCTAACTGGCGGTGGACATAGAGTGCCGGATGAAGGGTATTATAAGACGACTCCAGGCAGGAGCAAAAATGTCGGCAGCTTCCATTACTGAACTTCAGTATGCAGAGGACCTCACCCTTGTCGCTCACATTGAACGCGACCTACAGGAGATCCTGAACACCTATGCAGATGCGTTTGCACACTTCGGCCTGGAGGAGAATGTACGTAAGATTCAGATTCTCTTTCAGCCTGCCCCTGGTTCAGCCACACCACCATCCATCCAGCTTAACGGTACTACCCTCTCTAATGTTACCCACTTTCAGTATCTCGGCTCCCACCCGTCCACCACCCGCGAACATCGATGAAAAGATTCAACATCGGATCAGATGTGCATCTCGAGCCTTTGGCAGACTCCGCACCCATGTCTTCAGCTGTAGGGAGCTGAAATTATCTACAAAGTTGCAAGTATATCGAACAGTGGTCCTCCCAACCCTGCTATATGGCAGTGAGACATGGGTCACATACAGGAGGCACCTCAAAGCACTTGAAAACTTTCACCAACGTAGTCTACGTTCCATCCTCCGAGTCCGCTGGGAAGACAAGAAAACAAATACCAATATTCTCGCTGACACCAACTGTAGGAGCATCGAGGCTTCCATTATCCATGAACAACTACATTGGACTGGCCATGTTACCCGCATGGACGACAGTAGACTGCCAAAGAAGCTACTTTACTGTTCTCTAACGAGTAGTAAACGTATCGCTGGCGGTCAACTGAAAAGGTATAGGGATAGTCTTAAGACAAACCTGAAAAAGTGCCAAATCGACCCCTCACCCGGGAGACGATTACTCCACACCGTAACGCTTGGAGGAGCACCACACGAGAAGGTGTCAATACTTTCGAATTAGCCCGACTGCAAACCGAGGCAGACAAGCTCCAGTAAGACGCTGCCGCCGCCCCTCCCGCACTAGATGTAGCCCTCCACATGTGCAACATCTGTGATCGACCCTGCCGGTTCCGTATCGGCCTCTTTAGTCACCTGAGAACTCGCCAACGAAGATGACATCCTTAATAACTCATATCATTGTATCACAGCTGGATGATCGTCATACTTGATTCCGAGTGACAGCAAAGTAATAGTAGTGTCACGTCACTTACTCTGCGAGTCAGGCGATCAAAGTCTTTAGTACACACACACACACACACACACCATGTGATGGAACGTAAAACGCAATGGGATGGAAGGTGCTATTAAATGAACGAATCTAAGAACACACGCCTGAGTTCTTTTTTGGTGCATTTTGAACGTCTGGAGTATTTTTTAGGTGGGCGTTTGAACGTATATATTTTTTTTTTTTTTTTGGCGCATATCTGAACCTTAGAATTTTTTGGGCGTATGTATTAACATCTGTGAATTCTTTCGGCGTATGTTTGAACGTCTGTGTGTTATGGTGGCGTATGTATGAACGCTCCTAGACACATATGGTATTATAATACATCCCGACCTATTTACACGTTGTCACCGATCTATATAACATGTGTAACTGAACGTGTAGTTTAAATCCACATTATCAAATACAAATTGTATACATATCCTGCAAGTATATGTATCATGTATTAAAGTATATTCTCGAGGTGCCGGTCAAGTGGGCTTCAGGTCCTACAGAACCTCAACCTTAACCTAACCTAACCTAACCTAACCTAATCATTACGACTGAGGGGCCCCTTAAGATAAGATTAGATTAGATTAGGTTAGGTTGGGGTCTAAAAGGACTGGGCGGGCGGCCCATTTGAAATTTCCAACTTGTATCCAATTTTTCATTAAAAACATTCATTTCCTCCAATGTGTCTTTTATCACGTATAAAAACTTAAGGACATCTAAGAAGGAGGATGCTGTAGGAGTATTAAAGGTCATGTACGCATGTGTTAGGTATATTTTAACATATGCTGATAACCAGACGGGCCAGAAGAAACCACGAACTTCTCAAGCGCTTCCGTGTATTTCACAACTTCAGGAGTGAGTATAGGCGAGTTACACAAAAGCGCTTGGGAACCTTCGTGTTTTCTCTTTTCCTCTGTGGTTATCAGCATATACATGGATCAAGCGCATCTACAGTGATTTATTTGTTTGTATAAAATATATATGTCTTTTTTATACCTGCAAAAGGAAGAAAAGCCCGACGGGATGGATGGAAATAAATAATTTCTAGGGTAATTTGCACCGTGAGTGATGATGGCAGTCATTCATATATAAAAAAATAAAAATATCTTATTTTTTTGGGGGGAGGGACTTTTTTTTTTAGTATTTGGTAGAAATTGACGATATATGATGTACTGATAAAAAAGTTGTTACGCTGGTATTCATTTCCCTATATATAGTTTTGTGTTACTATAGTGGTGGTGAAGGGAGTAAATATTATGTGTTATTCTTTCACGCATTCTAGAGGAAGACTTTTTTTTTTTTTTACTTAACTCTACAGCACCCAAAAGCGAGTGGTTTAAAAGGCCAGTTAGCATGTTGGAACTAAACCAAAATGTTTGGGTTTATGAGCATTAGAGGGTTGAGTTAGTTAATCTGTGTGAGAGATGAGAGGGCAGCTAGGTCTGGCAGCGAGGTACACGGCACGGTGAGGGACAGGCTACTCACGTTTGGCACTAGCTGGTCGGTGGAGCACACGCGAGTCACCTTGTTCCTGTTGATGTTTGTCTTGACGAATCTCTCTATGGTCGAGTTGAACTTCATGAAGGAACAGTAGGTGATGTACATGGAGAACATGATGAGCGCCTCGTACCAGTAAATTTTGTTATCGTTGAAGAACGCCACCAGGAGCAGGAGCGATACACTATAGAAAGTCACGTCACGGAACAGTGGCCACCACGTCAGGTCCAACACCGTCTTGGAAAATAACACACACATACCAATCACAAACAAAATGTTAAACACCGCAGAGCCGACGATGGTACCGATGCCAACATCGTCGAAACTGATGAAGACTCCAATGACGGAGGTAAACAACTCGGGCGCTGAGCCTCCCGCGGCCATGAACGTAGCGCCCGCCACGTCTTCAGAGATCTGTAGCTTCTCGATAATAACGTCGAGGGCTGGCACAAAGAACTCGTCGCACACAATGGCCAGTGCGACGAACATGTAGATCATCCCTAGCACGTGCAGCAATATGGCGCCTTGCCTTCGCTGCTTTAGAGTGAATAGATCTGGCGGGAAGAGCGGGTCGTCCGGAGGGACTTCCGACACGTTGCTAAACTCTGTGGAGGTCGAGATATCATAGTCACTCGTCTCGGTCGTGTCCACCTCCAGGAGGGTTCTTGACCCCCTATGTGACCGTAGCACCCGCGAGGACGACTGGTCGGCAGCGAGGGAAGAGGAGGGCAGTTGTTGTATCAAGATGGCGGAGCCCACGAAGAGGAAGGTGAAGGCTGTCACCGCCACCAGCTGCGGCAGGCCATGCCAGCGGCGGCGGCGGCGGATAGAGGCTGTGCGGGGAGGTGCTGCCATGATAGTGGTGGCGGTAGTCACTGCAGGAGAAGAGGACACCTCCCCCTGGGTCCCTTCTCAACCATCTCGTCCTGTAAGACAGAAACAAACAAGGTTGGTAATAAGTCGTTAGGAAGCACTTAATGGTTGCTGACTCACTGCTGGTAAGGAAGTGTCAACAGCTGACTACTGATAACACAATCAAGTAACGTTTAATGTAACCAATCATCCCTCACAAGCAATTAATGAGACGGTCCATAAACACGGGCAGAAAGTCAAACATGGGCAGTAAGTCAAACACGGGCAGTAAGTCAAACATGGGCAGTAAGTCAAACATGGGCAGTAAGTCAAACATGGGCAGTAAGTCAAACACGGGCAGTAAGTCAAACACGGGCAGTAAGTCAAACACGGGCAGTAAGTCAAACACGGGCAGTAAGTCAAACATGGGCAGTAAGTCAAACATGGGCAGTAAGTCAAACATGGGCAGTAAGTCAAACATGGGCAGTAAGTCAAACACGGACGGAATGGACTTAAGGGTTAGTGTGTTAGGAGGAGGTGAGGAAGGTAGCTAGACAAAGGGTATTTACGGGTCTCTCTCTCTCTCTCTCTCTCTCTCATAGGAAGAATTGAGTTCTGCATTTCTCATATCAATTCATCTCGATTTTTATTTGTATTATAAGAGCGTATTTTACTTGGCGTTCATCAGCCATAAACCAATCCCAGCGTTCATCAGCTATAAACCAATCCCAGCGTTCATTAGCTAAAAACTAATCCCAGCGTTCAACAGAAATAAACCAATCCCAGTGTTCATCAGCCATAAACCAATCCCAGCGTTCAACAGAAATAAACCAATCCCAGCGTTCAACAGCCATAAACCAATTCCAGCGTTCAACAGCCATAAACCAATCCCAGCGTTCAACAGCCATAAACCAATCCCAGCGTTCATCAGCTATAAACCAATCCCAGCGTACAGAAATAAACCAATCCCAGCGTTCATCAGCCATAAACCAATCCCAGCGTTCAACAGAAATAAACCAATCCCAGCGTTCATCAGCCATAAACCAATCCTAGCGTTCAACAGAAATAAACCAATCCCAGCGTTCATCAGCCATAAACCAATCCCAGCGTTCATCAGCCATAAACCAATCCTAGCGTTCATCAGCCATAAACCAATCCCAGCGTTCATCAGCCATAAACCAATCCCAGCGTTCATTAGCTATAAACCAATCCCAGCGTCCAACAGAAATAAACCAATCCCAGCGTTCATCAGCCATAAACCAATCCCAGCGTTCATCAGCCATAAACCAATCCCAGCGTTCATCAGCCATAAACCAATCCCAGCGTTCATCAGCCATAAACCAATCCCAGCGTTCATCAGCCATAAACCAATCCCAGCGTTCATTAGCTATACACCAATCCCAGCGTTCATTAGCTATACACCAATCCCAGCGTTCATCAGCCATAAACCAATGAAAGGAGGAGGAGGAGGAGGAGGACGATGACGGCGATGACGGCGATGACGACAAAGACAACGACGACGATGAGAAGGTGGAGGAGGAGGACAAAGGAGGAGGAGGAGGACAAAGGAGGAGGAGGAGGACAAAGGAGGAAGAGGAGGAGGACAAAGGAGGAAGAGGAGGAGAACAAAGGAGGAAGAGGAGGAGGACAAAGGAGGAGGAGGAGGAGGAGGAGGAGGAGGAGGAGGAGGCCGTGCAATAAGAGTCAATGTGATGAAGGTGACTCGACAATTAGGCCAACATAAGCTATCTATCACCGAGACGTGATGAAATACCTGACCCGCCATCCCACACACACACACACACACATGGAGCTTATGCTGATATTGCATGCGCTATAGATCCTCAGAAATTTGGAAATATGAGAACTTCCTCCACCACTCACTGTCTTGTCAGCTTTCTCGACTACATATACCGCCATCTGGAGAAACGAAAGACGTCTGTGGCTGTCGCCTTCATTGACTTCACCAAAGCATTTGACCTAGTCGACCACAATTTAATCATCAATAAAGCTATCGACCTCAGGTTTCGGAGAAGTCTTATACCATGGCTTACATACTTCCTTAGTGACCGACGCCAAGCTGTACGCTTCAGAGGGGCCGTATCCACTTTTCAGTCACTCACCTGTGGCGTCCTCCAAGGCACCAAGATGGGACCACTCAGCTTCTTTATGCTTATCAATGATGCCCTAAGAGAAACCCCTGCTCGCTGGAAATATATCGAAGACTCCACCATTGGGATCAGTGTCAACAACTCGGCTCTCGACTACACCGCCCTCCAGAATATATTGAACAATCTCCAAAATTGGGCCACCAACAACCATGTCACCATCAACCATACCAAGACCATGGTTATGCACATCAACCTCTCCTCCGACCTTGCCCCACCTTCCTCCATTACTGTGGGCCCCAACACACGTCAGTACAATTGTGAACTCCTCCAGTTTCCGTCTATACCTCCTCCGGCGACTCAAGTCCCTCGGAATTCCTGCGCCAGAGCTCCTCATTGCTTACTCAACATTCATACTTCCCAAGTTCACTTTGCCTCCCCTGCCTGGTCTTCCTCCATAAATGCCACACAACGTAAACACCTAGAAAAAGTGCAGAAGAGGGCATGCAAGATTATTCTCTCCCTCTCCTACCCCACATATCAAGAAGCGCTCATACACTGACCCCCTCGGCACTCTCTGATTAGCCCTGCGATCTCATCTGCAAATTTGGTGAGAAGCTTCTGCACCATCCTCGACACCGGCTCCTACTGTACTTCCACCCGAGATCTCTCGTCCGCGAATTACTGTTCGACACCACAACCGCATCCAGCCCATACAAGCACGTACTGATCGCTATAAGAACAGCCCAGTCCCAACCATTGTAAAAATTATCAACAACTCGTAATCAACCAGTGTTGTCACTCCCAGCCAATCTTACCTTTCCGCACTGTCACTATGTTGAAATGCCCTGCAGTATGACCTTCTCCCCACCCTGTTATTATTTATCATATTTGTATCACTTATGTTACTTGCACATTATTTATCAATCAAGTGATCTATTCCCCAATTATGTAACTATATTTTCAGCCTTCCGGCTGCCATGCTCTGTCAGTAAACCGTTAATTATTATTATTATTATTATTATTATTCACACACACGAGAGAGAGAGAGAGAGAGAGAGAGAGAGAGAGAGAGAGAGAGAGAGAGAGAGAGAGAGAGAGAGAGAGAGAGAGAGATATTGCAAGGTATATTTCACTGTTCCAATTATTTTAACACTAAAAAAGATACACATATCAAAATATACATATAAAACACATACACTGCAAGGAAGAACAACGAGAGTAGACATCCCGGAAGTTAAAATGTTGCATAAAAAATATTTTGCAATGTTCACAAAACTATAAATATGAATGGAAAAATACCAGTAAACATTTTATGAACAGAAAAAAAAATATGAACAGTGGATTGGGTAATTATAATCGCTGATGGCCGTATTAAATAGTCGCCAATTACAATAACATTTACAATCCTCTTTGACCATGAAAATAACCTTACTAATCACTGACGTCTACATCAACCACTGGACACTTACAATCACTAATGCCAGTCACAAATTTCTAAAGAGAATAATAATAAAATTACAATCATTAATTAAATTAAAACAAAAGAACAACTAAAGAATAAATAAAAAGAAAAAACAAAATATTAGAAAACCCCCGATTCTTTAAGGAAAGTTGATTTTTTTAATACTTTCATTGAAATAAATAATTGTTTCAGGATAGATGAGTCTTAAAGAATAAATAATTAGGTTTTTTTTGTACCATTAGAGTATTGTAAATCAGAGGTGCTGTATAGTGGAGAAAAATATATTTTTTTTTACCAATTTTTATTAGTACCGAGGCGAATTTTTTAATGGGTCGAGATCTTTTTAGTATGATATTGTTTGAGAGAGAGAGAGAGAGAGAGCACAATATCAATATATCAGTTTTAAGTATTGTGTAATTCAGTCACTTTATTATTATTATTGTATTCCGATGATTATTAATGATTTATTTTGTACTTCATTTATCTTCTTTCTCCTTTAACTATATTTCTTATTCAGTCTTGTTTCATCTCCCATCTCGAGCTGTACTTTCCTGCTACTGTCTAGTGTCACTGTCCAACGTCACCCTCAAAAGTCACTGTCCGTGTTTATGTCTAGCGTCGCTCTTGACAGTCACTTTCCGTGAAACTGTCTAGCGTCACTGTCCAGCGTCACTTTCTACGGTTACTGTCCATGATACTGTGTTAGCATCATTGTCCCTCGTCACTCTCAGCTGTCACACACTGTGATACTGTCCAGGGCCACTGTCCATGGTACTTTACACCACAACTCTATACTGAAACCCGTGGCACTGTCCCCCCTCCACTGTCGCTCTTCGTGTTAGTGTCCCCCTCCACTGTCGCTCTTCGTGTTAGTGTCCCCCTCCACTGTCGCTCTTCGTGTTAGTGTCCCCCTTCCACTGTCGCTCTTCGTGTTAGTGTCCCCCTTCCACTGTCGCTCTTCGTGTTAGTGTCCCCCCTCCACTGTCGCTCTTCGTGTTAGTGTCCCCCTCCACTGTCGCTCTTCGTGTTAGTGTCCCCCTCCACTGTCGCTCTTCGTGTTAGTGTCCCCCTCCACTGTCGCTCTTCGTGTTAGTGTCCCCCTCCACTGTCGCTCTTCGTGTTAGTGTCCCCCTCCACTGTTGCTCTTCGTGTTAGTGTCCCCTCCACTGTTCGTGGGACAGTACACCGTCATTATTGAGGTACCAATTACCGTCATTCTTTACCGACCCTCTGGAAAGTGCCCAGTAACACTATCTGGATAAGAAAAACTTTATTTCCTTTAATACTGTTATCTTCCTCCACTTGACACTTCCCCCGTTTATGCCCGTACTACTGTTCAACCGGTACTTGCATACTGACACTTATACCGTCACTTTCGTATTGGTAATCTCCAGTGGCACTGTCCAATCGATTCTTGCAAACTGAATCTTGCACCATCACTTTCGCAGAGGTCACCTCCATAGCCACTGTCCAACCGGTACTTACAGACACTCACCTACCAGACACTTCCCTTTAACGATACCACCAACTGACACTGTCACCTAGATAGTAGCGGCTTTGGGTTAAATCAGATACTAACTTTCTACCCACACAAATACCGTCACTTTCCAAGAGTCACACACATACACACACACACACACAGCCCTACCGGTAGCACTGGCGGACGTCGATAGCGGGAGGTCATCACTACCCCCGGACACCGCCTTCTACACCACCTACCACCCCTCCCTCTACGGTACACCACTCAACACCATCACCACTACGAACACTTCCTTAATAAGCACTAACTCTCCTACCGAGGTATACTGGTGGGGCAGGAGCGCGGCCGGGATAGGTACTGCCACGGCGACAGTCCAGGCACTACTGGGGAGTGCCGCGAGCTACTGCCCCCCGCTGTGCCACTGTCAACGTTATTGATTATACACGATCACTTTTCGCTCCAAGGTCGCGACGGGTCCTGTCAAACCCGCGGGTTACAGTAGGTTGTATTTTGAATGTTGTATTTTTATGTAATACACCGGTGTTAGAGTATTGCATTCTTATTATTTTTATTTATTTTTATTTTTTTTCTAATTTAAGTGATGTCAGATTTTTTTTAGTCTTTGTAGAAACCCTGAGGTCAGATTTATTATTATTTTCCTTTTGTTCCACAGCCAATGAAGTCAGATTTTGTCTTCTCACTTTCTGCACTTCAGTCATGTCAAATATCGAGGATTTCAGATTTTCACATTTTTCAACCCACAGTGACGGGATTCAGTAATTATTTTTTTTTTACGCTATAACACTTAGTATTCATCCTAACTCAAGTAATATAGACGTGTATTTCTCTCTAATATAAGAATTAATTTTGTATATTATTTTAAGGAGGAGAGTTCAGATTTTTAGTTCATTTAAGTAATTTCTCATTTTCTACTGATTTTAATCCAGAGATTTCAGAATTAAAATATCTTAATCATTGTATTTCAAGATTTAACTTCACTAAACCTATTACATCAGATTTCGTATTTCTCAACAACCTATTTCGGATTTGTCAATTATTTCTCTCTTTCGTTGCTTTACCATTTCACTATTTCAGTTTCTCCTCTGAGGGGAAGTAGGGGGATAGGGGTAAGGGGGAATTAGGGGGTGGGGGTTAGGGGTTGGGGAAAAGGGGGATAAGGTATGCGGTTGGGTTGGGGGTAAGGAGGATAAGGGAGAAAAGGTGCGGTGGAGGTAGAGGGGTAAAGGGCGTTTTATACTGCCATTTCCTCTAATTTATTTCTGTGTTTCTCTTCTCTGTTTCGTTCTGTCCGATACAATTAGTCGCAAGTCATTCTCTCGTTTCTGTACCGATCGTCTTCAACCATAATGTACAGTGACCTTGCTCCAGTACACCCACTCTCTCTCTCCACTCTCTCTCTTTCTCTCCACTCTCTCTCTTTCTCTCCCTCTCTCTTTCTCTTCTCTCCCTCTCTCTTTCTCTCCCTCTCTCCACTCTTTCTCTCCACTCTCTCTCTCTTTCAACACAACTATCTATGTCACCTTTAAATTCATTTGTTTTAATCTGTTATTTTATTCAACCAATCTCTTTACTTATCACTATGTAACACGACTCAGATTACCAATAATAACCCATATATTGATTTTTCAGATTCAAGAGTTAAATATTATATCTCCTTAATCTTGTATCTTATATCGGCCTTTGATCATCACTATAATAATACTACACTCATAAAAGATTATTTAACACGATGTCTTAACTTTACTTGAGGTCAACTATGTGATTTTCTTTTTTTTTAGGTTTGAAGGTGAAACAATTACACCTTCCTTAGATACCCCTATGTATTTTTATTTCCGGTTCAAGATATCCTTTTGGTGCTTCAGGAAGATATATGTTCATTGGGGTAGACGATTGACAGACCACCTCTACCCAGTACCTGTCTGCAGAAGGTATACTAATTACTATAGGGTCAGTGATGTGTACCTGATTCCTAATATGGCTCAGTTGGCCACCTACCATCTTAACATACTGGAAGACATGCTGGAAGACATACTGAAATGGAAAATCTCTGACGATACCCAAAAGTAAGGAGATGTCTCGGTCATTCATTCATTTTACCCATTGGTGATGACCGGCTGTACAAGACAACCAATAACGTATCTAACTCGTCGGTGTCTAGGTCAGTTATGTGACTAAAGCACGTGACACGCAGTTAATTAAAGGCGTCAGGTGTCACGAGGGTCGCCATACCACCCAGGCAGTTCACCTTACGTTCCCCACTGAAGGCTGAGACCGTTCCCACACCCAGATATTGTGTTGAAGAATAAAGCCCCCACGACCCCCTCAACACAGCCTCACGTCTAATAAAAGCCAGCCACACCTCACCACCTCCTCCAGGCACTACAATACTCCCCCTGCTACAGCCACTAATACGAGTATGTGCTCTGTCACCTGCATGAGTCATGGTCTTCCTGCTGTGTGTGTGTGTGTTACAGGGAAGATGACTGAACACCTTGAGCAGAAACCAGTTATTTTCCGTTCTTGGTCATCATTAAGAACCACTTCTACACCACAGGTATGACACACACATACACCTGTTTAACCCGAGTAAAATATATCTTAATTTTATGGTAACTTTTTTCTTGGGATAATGCCATAAATTTGTCATCACAGGATAATTCGTGCACCATTTCCCCCACCAAAACATCGTAGATTCGTATTTAAATTAATAAAAAAAAATATTGCAATAACATCCTTTCTTGAACGCGATCTTTTAACATGAGAACTTGCATAGTGGACAACTTATTCATCTCCCTTCTTTCATAAACCTTACATGGTTATTTTTCATCCTATGTCAAAATTATACATCTGACCCGACCTAACATGACCTGGCGAACACGACTGACCAGACGACCCAACCAACACATTAATTCAGGTTTCCAGTTATTTCATTGTTGCTGCAGTGGGCCAAGATCACAGGTAATGAGGGAGAGAGGGAGGGAGAGAGGGAGAGAGGGAGGAAGAGAGGGAGAGAGGGAGAGAGAGAGGGAGAGAGGGAGGGAGGGAGAGAGGGAGGGACAGAGAGAGGGAGAGAGGGAGAGAGCGAGAGAGGGAGAGAGGGAGAGAGGGAGGGAGGGATAAGCGGCATTACCTCTCACATGTTAACACAGAGTTAGATAATTTTTATATATCTTTTTTTTGCAGTTTTCATATTTTTATAATAATTTTTTTTTTTTTTGGGGGGGGGGGGAGTTTCTAATATTTCAATAATGTATTCATTCTACACACCTTAAATTCACGAGTTCTTTTTCGGATCTTGAATATTCCATTTCCTTAGAATTTTCTTAATTTCGTAATGACTTGGCATTTTTAATTAATCTGGTTCAATTTTATTCTCCGCTGAATTTTCTGATTTCAGTCAACCGTTTCAGTGAACTAATTTCACCCGAGATCAATTTTACACCACCACAATATAAGTGTCTCAAGGTGAACCCTATTCTCCTCCAATTTACTTACACCCGACACCTATTTCACCTCAATCTAATTCCACATCTCCCTAATTTAACCTAATCTCCAATTTCATTTTTTTCTATAAGTTAACCACCAGTCCTTTCTAATCCACTTACCCAATTTCACTTTCGATTCAATAATATATACCCACAATTTCACCGATTTCCAATTTTGTTCCATATATGTCTTAATTTATCAGTTTCCAATTCCACACGTCTCCCAATTCAACTTGTATTCCCTCACTCCTCCTATCACAATTACCTCTCTTCTCTCTCCTCCTCCCCGTCCCTCCACCATGACCCAATTTAACCTGTCCACAATCTCCGTGTCCCCCAATTTTACGTGTTCTCCACAATTTACCTGTCTGGGAGCCTTGATGAGCTGACTCCTGCGTGTTGACCAGCTCCTCCCCCGCCCATCACACCACCCACCACCCTCCTGGCATATAATGATGTGGGCGTGTGGGAGGTATTTAGGTGTGGTAGGAGATTGTGGTTGTTGTGTGGTGTGGTGGTTGTGGCTAGCATGTAAAAAAAGACTGTGGTTGCTATGCTGGTGGTCAATATCATAAAGGTTTCACGAAAAATCCCTACAAAGCAGACACACACACACACACACACACACACACACACACACACACCTGTAGCAACCCAAAGACAGATAAGTGGGGATAATAAGGACACTTTACTCACTTCACCTTTATGAAACACATCTTGGGATCTTGGAGGTCTAATACTTTAAATGATGTATAATTTCCCATGATAAATTATCTACAAGACTCACAGACGGACCGGCGGACTCACACACGGACGGGCTCACAGACGGACAGGCTCACAGACGGACCGGCGGACTCACACACGGACGGGCTCACAGACGGACCAGCGAACTCACACACGGACTTACTTAAAGATAGACGGACTTACAAAACAACAACAAGCCACACATGACAATACCCCATCCATTCCCCGTGGCTCAAGGGAGGGGCAATAAACGAAAATAAAAGTGAAATGGATTTGCTCAAAGAAAATGGGCCCGACATAAAACAAAGGAAACGGGAAAAAGACGGGGGGGGGGGGGGGGTGTAATCTGTGGATGTGTATTACTGGGAAGACTAAAGTATTTTACCTTCAACGTCTTAAAACAATGCCATAAAGTTTCGTCTCGAGAACAAAGAAGAAACAGTCATTAAACCGACCTAAGTGAAGACAAGTTTGTATGGGAGTAAACTAGGACAGAGAGGAGGCGGAGGAGGAGGGGGGGGGGGAAGGGGAGAGGGGGGAAGGAGAGCAGAGTAGAGGGGGGGGGATAGGACAAAGGAGAGAGAAAATAATGAGAAGAGTTGGGGGAAGAGGGAGTAAGAAAGGAAATAATAGACAGAGGAGGAGAAGGAGGAAAGGAAAGAGGAGAATGGGGGCGGGGGGGGGGGGGGTTAAGAGAGAGAAAGAGATGGAGAGAATGTACAGGAAGAGGAGAGGGGGGAATAGAAATGAAGGAATATAGAGAAAAAGAAGAAGTAGCAGAAGGAAGAGAGGGAGAAACGAAGAAAAATAAATAAATAAATAAAAGGAAATAAAGTAGGGAAAAAGAAGAACAAGAATAACAACAAGACCAGATAAAGATGAAGTACAAAGCGTAATGTGACACGGTAAATGCAGGTACATAGCTCAGGTGTTCAGGTGTTCGTATACCGGTAATGTGGTTGAGGTGTTCGTGTACCGGTCGTGAGGTGTTGAGGGTCATGCAGGGTCATACAGTATCATACAGGCCACGTCACCTCACTACACCTCGCCTATACACATACACTTCCCTAAAGCACTTTACTGTCATTAACAAGTGTCTTAATGCATCTAACACCGCCCCACAAACGCTTTACACACAATAACAAACAGCTAAGTCCGTCCACAAACACTTTACACACAATGACAGGTAAAGTTATCGCAGCTAACGCCTTTTATGAGCACCTAACAACTCAGGCGGGCGTCTTAAATGTTCCTGCATACATACAACTTCCTTCGTGTAAGTCTAGACGCCCCGTAATACACTCGACAACTTTACCACTCAAGTTCTCGCTACCTTAACGTGTATTTGTAACCTCCGTCAGATGTTTGACTGGAGTTGTCATGGTGTCAATATACCCACTACCTTCTTCAGCAACTACCTCCTTGAAGTCTGGTGTGGATGTCAATTAGTATGGCCGTCCAAGTGTCCATTTGTGAAGTCTTGGGAGTTTATTGACAATGTCTTTAAAGATGTTTACTTTGTTTTTCTTCGGGTTTTGGTGTCCCATTTACAATGTCCCAAAGATCTCGGTGTTCGTTTACAATGTCCCTTACAGCTCCATGTCTAATTTGCCAATGTCCTCGGACGGGGGAGAGGGGGGGAGGGGGTCTTCACTGTATGATTAAAGTGTCCATTTAATGTGCCTTAGAGCCTTAAATATCTTACACACCCACTTACAATATTCCTCGAGGTCTAAACAAAGTTCCTCGAGGTCTAAACAAAGTTCCTCGAGACCCCAGAATTCATCTATAATCTCCTACAACTCGAGACATCATCGATTTAAAACACCTTCGGCAACTATTCATACGCAAGTGTTGGAACGTCGTTTATACCCCCAGAATACTACCATCGTTATCCTTCCGCAAGACATAAATTATCCACGATGCCAGAGAGATTTACTGACTGCGATATCGAGTAATGACCCTGGTTATATTTCAGCGTCAACACTCCAGTCAAAGAGAGCAATAGAAGTCCAAAAACAACCCATTTTCTTTACCTGATGTGGCTCTTGTCTCAGTACACGAGATGAGAGACTTCTTTATTTTTTACCTGTTCTATCACTTTATGCCTCTTCTGTGTTTCTGTGTTTTTCTCTGTAATCAAGTATATATCTGCAACTGTCCTTTTATCTGTACGTATACCTGTACATGTAACTATACCTGTACTTAAATCTATACCTGTACTTACACTGTCGTCTTGGTGAAAAAAATATATCTGATAAAGTCTACGGACATACATCTTCACATTTCACTAACTCGCAGTAACTTAGCAACATAGGCAACCCTGGACCTCATTCGTCAAGACTCGTACCTGAGACATATTTTCCCATAATTACAGGTGTGAGAACGAGGTAATTGGCTCACTGAAACTGCCGGATAAAAATGACGATTATTATGGCCTGAGACTGCAAGTTATCTCTACGACACCATCTACAATTGTATACCCATCTTCACCCTTTACTTGTTGACAGACATACAGAAAGACAGACCGACACACAAACAGACAGATACAGATCGACAGTTACACAGACAGACAGACGGACATATAGACAGAACGACAGAAAGACAGACACAAATACAGACAAGACAGCTATTAAGACAAAGATATGAACCCGATTCTCATATATACCGCAAGATAAATTCCTCCCCGAACTCACTTACACAACACATAGATGGTGATCAAATTAGTGTCAATATTACACCCAATTCTCACTTACAGGGGGTTCACTTACCAACTCCCCCACCCATACCCACCCACCCATCCACCTACCCACCCAAACCCCGAGTTACTAGAAAAAACACACACACACACACACAAAGAAAATCTCCTGTTAAAATATGAGGACAAAACTTACTTTTTTCTCTCAAGTTCAATTACAATTTATAAAATAAATCTTACGAATAATATTTTGAGAATCAGAATTTTCGATGATTGAAGAAAAACTTTTATTTTGTGTAGGTCATAAGACAAAAACTGAGATTAATATAGGTGTATTTTCATGTCTTCCACAACGAGGAGAGAAGAAAATAAAAATCTTGCGAACCTTTGAGAATCGTCAGGTAGGGAGACAGGGAAGGTCTTATCGGTGGTAAAAAAGCCATAAAAAGAACGTCAACTGTCGACTTAATACCAGCCATGGGGAGCAAAATCCTACAATGTCTGAAAATCCTTATATAGGGAGAGGGAATGGTGTTGGTGAGGGGGAGGGAGGGAGAGAGGGAGGGAGAGGGGGAGGGAGGGAGAGGGGAAAGGTCTTGATGGGGGAGGGAGGAAGAGGTCAAGAGGCCGAAAAATAATGCAGGCGACTTGTCAGGGGGAGGGGATGGGGAGAGGGAGGGGACAAGGAGGGGAGAGGGAACGAGGGGAAGAGAGGGAATGGGGAGAGGAGAGGTGAGAGGGTTTTGGGAGAAGAGAGGAGAGAAGACGGAAGAGGGTATGGGGAGAGGAGGAAGGAAAAAGGGTGAAAACAGTGAAAGAAGAAAAGAGTGTATGAGAGGGAAGAGGGGGCCACTCAGTGTATGATAGAGGAGAGAGGGCCACTCAGTGTATGAGAGGGAAGAGAGGGCCACTCAGTGTATGAGAGGGAAGAGAGGGCCACTCAGTGTATGAGAGGGAAGAGATGGCCACTCAGTGTATGAGAGGGAAGAGAGGGCCACTCAGTGTATGAGAGGGAAGAGAGGGCGAGTCACAACACTATACTGTACATGGATGGGATACACTTCCTCCCACATTTTGTCCTGGGAAGCCCTCACACCGCCTCCTGAACCTCCTCCGGGTTTTATATCCGGCGTTATGTGTGTGTGTGTTGGGGCCTCCTCACTCTACTATATGGCAGCGAGACGTGGGTCACATACAGAGGACTCCTCAAGGCATTTGAAAACTTTTACCAACACAGAGGACAAATGTCAGTGTCTTCGCTGACACCAACTGTAGGAGGCAGACATTATCCATGACCAACTATACTCTACCGGCCACGTCACCCACATGGACAACTGCAGGCAGTCAAGGCAGGTACTCTACAGTCATTTACAGAATAACAGACGTAATGCTGACGGGCATCAGAAAGCAGTACACCGACTCTTAAGACAAACCTGAAAGAAATACTAAATCGACTCCCGTAGCAGTGAGACGGTCACCCCACACCGTGACGCCTGGAGAAGTATCGCACGAGAGGGAGTAAAAACTTTCGAGTCTGATCGACTTCACGTCGGGGCAGACAAGCACCAGGGTCGGGAAGACGCAGCCGCGGCCCTTCCTGCACAAGATGTAGTCCGCCACGCACGCACACACACACACACACACACCTCTGCGGATAACCTTGCCGACCTCATATTGGCCTCTTTGAGCCACCGTAGAGCTCACCAACGAAGATAACACTTTGAAACACTTCCTATCATCCTGTCATTGCTCGATGATCGTCATACTGGACCCCGCGTGACAGCAAAGAGGAATGTGTTTGTGTTCATTTGTGTTTAATTGCCCAAATGTATACATCGTGTATGTATGTGTGTTTGTTTACTTTAGCCTTCGTCAATACATTCACAGTTGAGTTCATTCCCATGTGCACCATCAGAACGTACATATGAGCGAGTTGTACCCTCGCGTGCTGTCGTGTGTACCCCGCCAAACATAAACACGGTGATGCAGGTAATTCCACCATGCTACCTTGGTTAATTAACAGTAAAGGTAGGTATGTTCTCCTGGCATTAGTTACCCCTCAATAATAATCTAACCGTGACCCAACCTAATCAAACCTAACAAAATCTAACCAAACCGAAACACACCCAACCTAACCAAAGAAACCGCTACTAACATAAGACCACAGATGATATTTCAAGTCAACCATAATACAGAGAAAAAATATCCTTCCTGTGGTTTAAAACTGTCATGTCCCTTATGACAGGTTGAGACGAGCTTAGAGTCACTGAGATAAAACAGATGCTTGACGACCGACCAGGTAGTAGGAACTCTTTAATTAAACTATTAACATCACAGGTAAACAAAAACAGGTATGATTACGGGTGAGATTTTTTTTTAACATAGACGAAATTTAACCTAGTGAGTGATGTTGATGTTAAATGTTAATGTTAATATGTGTTTTAACGATCTATGTTAATAAGTAGAGTTAATATGTGTCTTTTACTTTATGTATGCCGCAGTTGATAAGTAGAGTTAATATGTGTCTTTCTGAAGTAAGTGTCGTCACAAACTCTCTATACCTGTATCTCTGTACCTGTATACGTTGATGTAACACGACATAATGGAGATATATTAAACAAATTAACATACATATTATGAATAAATAAATGTTGCTATCATCTGTCATCAACAAACAGTGTAGCGTTCTTCAAGTAATAATTTTGTCACAATAATTTTTCCCTTGCTTGAAGTGACTGAAGCATATATGGTTTATTTATAACTTATTCTTGGTATATACGGTGGTCCAGTATATCTATTTTCCTTTTTGGTATATCTTAATCATTATCTTAAAACCTCTTGTTATCGTGTAAATGTTTTAAGGTGAGGTTCTGTCAGGCTCAGTCACACAGACAATGACGATCTTGAGGGTACAAGGGGATCGATAATGAAAAATTGTTTATATATGCGGGAAAAAAGTGAGGGTCGAGATGCGCAACCCAGAGAGAGAGAGAGAGAGAGAAACGTACTGACTGTAGAAGTTGAAATAGTTCCTCGTAAATAGTTTTCATATACTATTATTGGACAACTATTGGAGGAGAAGTCATATGAACTAGACCCAAGTTTGTTGAGATATATAATAAAACAATAAGAGCACGAGTTATTACCTAAACTTTGACAGCTGTGACGCCAACTTGGCAGACTTTGGTCCGACCTTCCTTCACACGCTGCTTCCACTTAATCGACTGGAATTTCATGACTGTTGACGCTGTGTATCAACTATTTTCCAAGTCAGAACAGTCAAGTTTGTTATCCAGTCGAGGATCGTGTGTGCGTGCTTGCGTGTGTGTGTGTGTACGTGTATATATATATATGTGTGTGTGTGTGTGTATGTGTGTGTGTGAGTTGCAATGTAAATGTCCCATGGTAAATGACCCATAGTAAATGTTGCACTGTAAATTCTCCTGTGTATATGTTGAACTGTAAATTGACAGCGGAATGCCAATAGATTAGGGGAAGGGGCCGGGTGGGGAGAGGGACGAGGGGAGAAAAGATGGGTAGAAAAGGGAGATGAGAAGGATAGTGGGGAGAGGAGGAAGGCGGAAGGGGGTGGGGAGGGAGGGATGGGGGGGGGGGTGGTAGGTAAGTGGAAGTGAGTAAGAGAAGGGAGGAGGGGGGAAGTAGAAGAGAGGTAAGGGAGGGAAGGAAGGAGGGAAGGAGGGTAGGGATGGGGAGGGTAGGGATGGGGAGGGAGGGATGTATTAACTGCACGCGATCAGTGGCAGGCAGGCAAGAATTTACTTTACCCAGGATGAACAAAATACACTGCATCGACCTACACCAAACACACCCAGCTTGTTATCAACCTAACCCAACCTAACCTAACCTAACCACTATTAATCCAAGTCTAACCGAACCTAGACTAACCAGTATTAACCCAATCCTAACTTAACCTAACCAATATTAATCTAAGCCTAACCTGTCTTGACCAAGTGTATGTGTGTGTGTGTGAGTGTGTGTGTGTGTGTGCGTGCGTGTATGTGTGTGGCACCAGTGGCACTTCTTGCTAGGTACAGTACTCGTTAAGTATTTGTACCACCACAACTTTCTGCATTATTTATATCCTCAAGTGATCAATGTGTGGGGAGCTATTTTTAACACTGACTAAACTGCACACAAGGACTTTGAACATTTAGCATTTGTATATCAATCGTGTTAGTATGGGACGCTGAGAGCCATTTAACCCTTTCCATCCTGGGTATTTGGAGTGCCTAACTGGCCCTAACTGAGATGGGGGGGAGGGGAGTTGTAGGGTTGGAGGGGCAGGAGGTAGTGGAGGGGGTGGTGGAGCGGTGTGTTGAGAGTTTAACATTACAAGCTGTTGTATCTCTTAATTCCTCTGGACAACCCCCTCCCTCCCTCCCCCCCCCCCCCCCCCCCCCACAAAAAAGCTTAAATTAAAATAAGTACACAAGTTTTAGTTAACAAAAGTTATTTAATTTACTCCTCGTTCGGTGTTAAGTGTTAATAATTGAGCCATAAATCCTATTAACATTCTGTCTGATACATCATTCGTGCTGACAATTAAACCAGGTTCACCTATAGTGTTTGGTAATAATAAAGGTATAATTCAAAGCTTCTTAATAGAGCTACAGTGTCACTTAGTTTAAGATCATGAACGATAAATGAAGAAAAAACTTTATTCAGATGATGTTGAGGACAGGTGGCAAACGATGGTATAATTATGAAACCAAAACAGTATTTCTCTTGGTTGTCAACAGATGGAGCCTGGGTGTAGTGGCTATTGTATCCAGTATCAGTTGTGCTTCAGTAAACATGAACGTTGGCTGTGTTCACTACGGGGTCTATTAATATCCGGAACCACAACCTGAACTAAGTTAATCTAGCCTTTAACCTAACCCGAATCACAGAAAAACTACCCTAACCTAACCTAAGCTAACTCAACGTAACCTAACCTAACAGAGAAACATGACTTAGCTTTAACCTTACTGAATCAAAAATAATCCTAACTTACCCCAAACATAATCTAACCAAACCAAACTTTACTCTCCCCATAACATAATTGAATCAACGCTAACTTACCTTTAAATCACCCTGACTATAACTTATAACCAAACCAAATCACAATACCTCGGGAAATTAATAAATAAAGATCCGGGTCTGGTGAAAATATATTTTGGTTAGCCTACACAGGATCACCTTAAACCCCTGTAGTATTAAAAAGGTTGAGTCAGGCTTGATGTAAACACAGTAATTATACGCTGGGGGCAACAATATGCTGAGCTGGAGGGGGGGGGGGGGTTGGGGGATGAATTAGCCTGGCCAGAGCTCATTGGTAATCACGGTATTAGCCCCTGTGTAAACAAACAGAAAGGACACACACACACACACACACACACCTTTGGTAGGACTTCATCAAGAAACTATGAACGTTTTGTGTTCTCCAAGTCACCTTTCCCTCCACCACCTCCTCTTCTATCACCCTCGCTCCTCGTCCTCTCCTCACCCTCTTCTCCCCTCCTCTCCTCTCCTCTCTCCTCATCCCTTCTTACCTCAGCTTCTTCTCTAACTGTCCCCTTCTTCCTTAATTCCATTTTCTTCTCCATTCTTCCTTTCCTCGTTCTCATCTCTTCCCCTCCTCTTCTATCCCTTTCTCCTCCCTCAAACTCTCCTTTCCTTTTCCTCCTTTACATAATCTTCCACCATTCTACCTCTATATCTCTTCCACATATTACTTCCACTTACCCTCATTTCCTCCCCTCTCACCTCCCCTTCTCTCCCATCTGTCATTCCCCTCCCTCCTCTCCCCCCCCCTTCCCTCAAAGAGTCTTTTTTCCCTTCCCACCTTTCCTCTACCTCCCTCCCCCTCCCACCAGAGCAGGTACGTTCAGCCTTCAGTCGAGTAGTTTTTACTGTGATAGGAAAACATTTCGCGCGAGCCTTAAGATTCTTGGAGAGAGAAATCAAGACTGATGTAGAACAATGCAATATTTCGGGTGGAGGGAGGGAAGGAGGGAGGGAAGGAGGGAAGGGAGGGGGGGGACATGGAAGAGTGCAATATTCTAGGTGGAGAGAGAGAGAGGTGCCGGGGTCCAACACTGCAGGCTGGCGTTAGGTATTAACAACTTGGCTTGGTTCCAATCCCCCCCCCCCTTACCATCTCCCTCACTGCTTCCCTCCTACATTCCTACCTTCCTGCTTCCCGCCCACATCTCTCCCTCTCTCCTTCCCTCCCCCCTTCCTTCCCACTACCGACCTCCCCTACCCTTCCTCCCTCCTCTTTCCCCACCTTTCCTTCTCGTTTTCCTCTTTCCCCTATTCTGTCTCCATACCCAGTGACCCCTTTCCTCCTCCACCATTTCCTTTCCTTCCCACCTCTGTACTCTCCTTCCCCCCTCCTCTTTCCCCACATATTCCGTCCTTCACTTCCATCCTTCCAAGCTATTCTTCTGATTCCTTTCGTCCTTCCCTTTCACTACCTTCCTCCCCCTCCTCTCTCCTTCCTCGCTTGCTTTTTGCTATCCCCTTCCTCCGTTCCTCCTCACTCCCTCCCTTCCCTTCCCTTCCTTCCTTCCTTCCTTTCTTTCTTTCTTCCTCCTAACTCCTCCCTCCTTCCATTCTTTCCTTCCTTTCTTCCTTCCTCCTCTCAACATCCCCTCCCTTTCTTCTTTCCCTCCTTTCACTATCCCCCTTCCCACCTCTCACCTTCCCTCCCATAAGGTAATAAAACAATGTATATCTTTCATTTATTTAACACCTCTAAAACCCAAACAGGAAATTAATTCACACACAACCATTTAATCTTAACCTGTAAACATGACCTCTGACCACTACCCTTGACCTTGACAACTGACCGGGACAATTTGTCTTTAAACCCTGATGTCTGACCTTTGACCCCTGATCTTCGAGAGCTGACCTGGTTAATTTAGGAATGGTATTGTTAAGGGACTTATTTTTCCCTCAAGGATTTACCCTACAAATGCAGAAAATATGAGGACACAACAAACTGACAGACACACGCAAGACGGGTCGATTACAGTATTCTTCTCTCGTTCTTTGGGAATATTTAATTGTTCATTAATGTAGAGGCAACATCATAGATTAGGTACAGATACAGGTAAAGGTAAAACTACAGGTACAGCTACAGATATTATACAGGCACATATACAAATACAGGTACAGAAGCAATGAAAGACAAAGAAATAGTTAAGATTAATAACATGGAGAGAGAGAGAGAGAGAGAGAGAGAGAGAGAGAGAGAGAGAGAGAGAGAGAGAGAGAGACCAGCAGGCAGGACAGTTTTGCAATGCAGTTTTCAGGTCTTGCCTCCAAACCTGGCAGGGTTCCAAGCCCTCCCTCCCTCACCCCCTCCCTCCTACTCACGCTTTCCAAGGCACCTCCCTTCTTCCCTCCTTCCCTCCCTCCCTTCACTCACTCATACACATGCCTTCCCTGGCCCCTCCCACCTTCCCTCTCTTCCTCCCTCTTACACACGTCTTCCTGGCCTATTTCTCTCTTCCTCCGTATCCTCCAACCCCTCTCCCTCTCTCCTATATTTGGTCTCCTTCCCTAGTGCCCTCCTTCTTCCTTCAATCCACACACACACACACACCCACTCATGCAATTTGGTTTCGAAAAACAAATGAAATTATCACTTAAGACATTAGCCATCACCTGATAATTACACGAGAGAGAGAGAGAGAGAGAGAGAGAGAGAGAGAGAGAGAGAGCATCTGAAATACAGCACACCTTCACTAATGCTGAAAAACAACGTGTATAGTATTTTATGGTTGAATTTCGTCGAGGTTATATTGACTCCCGTCTTTCCTGGTCTGATTTGTGGACATTTTTCGCCAATGGTTTAGGTTCTTCGCCAATGGTTTAGGTTCTTCGCCAATGGTTTAGGTTCTTCGCCAATGGTTTAGGTTCTTCGCCAATGGTTTAGGTTCTTCGCCAATGGTTTAGGTTCTTCGCCAATGGTTTAGGTTCTTCGCCAATGGTTTAGGTTCTTCGCCAATGGTTTAGGTTCTTCGCCAATGGTTTAGGTTCTTCGCCAATGTTGGATATTTTTTTATCGTATGATGTTTTCTCGGGTAGGATGAATGTATTTCGTTCTCTCTATCTCATCTCCCTTTCTCTAAGACTCACTCTCTCTCTGTCTCCTTTTAACCCACTGCCCTCACTCTTCCTTCTCTTCCTACACCCCTCCTTCTCCTACCCACCATCAACGCTTTTCCTTCTCCTTCCCGTATCTATCATCAGTCACTCGTGTAACATATTGATGATATTATTTGCACCAAGTAAAAACAAAACAAAAAAACCCACCTCAATATCGCCATATAAACGCCATGGTGGGGGGGGGGGGTGGTGGTGGGGGGGGGGGGGGTGGTGGTGGTGGTGGTGGGGGGGGGGGGGACTTTAATTAAGCGCGGAGATAGAAAACGATCCTTACAAACAATGCTTACCAGGAGCTTTTATTGATCCCCTCCACTGATTTGACCCCCACCTGACCCAAGTGTGTGTGTCTGTCACGTTATTGAACAAAAATCTGCCACAGGATACGTAAATAAACTGATAACGGGAAGATACACTACCATTTTTCCCCCCAAAGTTTGAAGCCAATCCACAAACGCAATACTTGGTAAACTAAGCCTACGGTCACACTAGAGCAATAAATTCACGATATTATTTCTTCTTCCACAGACAATAAGTGAATGGTACGATCCGCACATTGGTTACATTGGTGAAAGGAACTCATCTGCCAGACGCCTAGCTGGTACCAATGTCTTTCATCACTTTCCTCTTGAAATCGGGGCTTTCATAATTCCAAACTGCAGGGGTACTCCCTCCTTCACTTTTTCAATGAGAGCAATTTGAGATTCTCTGCCCCAAGGAATACTGGCAGCAGCCATCACTGAAATTTGGTGCAAGTTTGTAGCGTCCGGGCGATACTTGTTTACAAAAATGATGTATTCTTATTATTATTGTTTATTTACTATGAAATTTTGTACATCTTAACATTAATAAGGAAAAATAAGAACGGTGTGACTTTTATTAATACATCAGACGCTCTACAGCAAATTTCAGCCTACCGTATCGTGGATTTTCAGACGCTCAGTATCGTCCCACATTCGACAACAAATAAGTTGACGCTGTAGAGACAATTTGAGGAGTTCGTTTAAAAATCAACTCTTCGATGGATTTAATCTGGATAAAAACTCTAGTGTGTCCGTTACTTAAGTCGTTGTTATTATTATTGGTGTTGTTGTTTTGTTTTTGGTGATGTTGTTGCGGGTGGTGGTGTTGGGTACGGTTGGTGGTGTTTTAACAGGTTAGGTCATTAATCACTAGTCATAAATCTTAGTTTCCACACAAGACAGCCAAGCCTTGAAGACACATGGTTCGCCAGTATGGTGTACAGAGGTAAAGCCTTGATGCAAATGAGGGAATCCCCAGAGGACGTCTGAATACAATACAATCTTTAAGAGATAGTTTATATATTTTCAAAATCAACAAGACAGGTACGGACACAGGTATAACAGGTACGGATAAAGACCCTGGTACAGCTACTAGTATGGATAAAGCTACAGGTACAGCTACTGGTATGGATAAAGCTACAGGTACAGCTACTGGTATGGATAAAGCTACAGGTACAGCTACTGGTATGGATGAAGCTACAGGTACAGCTACTGGTATGGATAAAGCTACAGGTACAGCTACTAGTATGGATAAAGCTACAGGTACAGCTACTGGTATGGATAAAGCTACAGGTACAGCTACTGGTATGGATAAAGCTACAGGTACAGCTACCGGTATGGATAAAGCTACAGGTACAGCTACTGGTGTGGATAAAGCTACAGGTACAGCTACTGGTATGGATAAAGCTACAGTATCAGAAACCAAAGAGATACAGGTAGAGAGCTTCAAGTAAAAATACAGGGACAGATTTCAAAATAATAGAATTACAAACACATTACTTAAGTGTACAGTACAGCACAACACGAATAATAATGCGTTAGTGAATAATTAATAATTTCTTCAATGATGTACTCACATAATCGAAACAATATGAAAAAAATTCTTCATTATTTTGCAGCAAATAAAAATGGCCGCCAAATCGATATTTCAAATCTCAAAAAAATAAAGGTTTTGTTGTACAGTATATTATAACGCTATGATCTCTTATACTTGCATGATATAAAAATACATTTATACAGTGACTAATACACTAACCTAAGCAAACGACTCAGCAGGGAAGAAAACAAATAAATGAATTGTAGGCCCGCCACCTCCACACGACGACCGGAAAAAGTCTCTTACCTCGACAGGATAAACTACGTGACTTACGAGGTGGCGACTCCACTCTTAAGTCATTCCTTGATGGGATTCGGAAGACACAAGAGTGAAAGTTTTACTGTGAAAGGTGAAAGTTTATCGTGCTCTGACTTCCTGACCCTAAAAGAGAGAGGAAATTCTGCACTATTTTCCCTGCTGTTATTGTTTGAACTATTAGGACAACTTTCTATTCTCCCTTACTTTCTTTTTTCTCTCGTATCTCATTTTCACTCATCCTCTTCTTCTTTGCCCTTTCTTATTTCTCCATTTCTTCCACCATTTATCTTCTCTATATTTTCCAGTGTCTCTTTCCATCTTTCACGTTGACGTTATCAAAATTTTCAGCCTCCATCATAGTCCGTCCGTGTGTGTGTGTGTGTGTGACAAGTGACTGTGTACGAGCTCTTTAAAGTTCCACTCCTTACAATCCAATTAAACTTAAAAGATTAAAAGAGTCAATTTTTTTTCTCCCTTCTGATGGAGTCGACAAAAGCTTCCCCACGATACCAATTTTTCACCCATTTTTCTTTGTACTACCTATTTCCAAGGATATTTTTCGGACTTACTATTTTAAGGATATATTTTTCAAGTCTATTTTTTTTATTTTCACGGATTTTATTTTTTATTTATTTTTTTTTATTTTTTTCCGAGGTAATGTTTTCCTTACTCATTATCTACAGATGTTTCTTATAACCTATTTTCCCTAGGATATTTTTTTTTTAATTCAAAACCTATTTCTAACTATATATTTTCAAACCCATTTCTCCCTATCACCAATTTTCTCCATTTTCAAAAGTATTTCTCGACCAATTTCCTTTACGATATCGTTTTTATACTCCTCTGAATATTTTTATTTTTTAAGTTATATATTTTGCCCTTCATTTTATTTTTAAATCCGTACAACCAATTTCCGTTTAGTGTGATTCGTTTTCGCTATTTTAAAGATTTTTTCCCTTGACCTTCGTATCGTTTTCCTGTTCTTGTACTCCATTGTTTTTGCCCCTAAGGAAATATATTCACTGTTAAACAACTTATTTTCCTACCTATTTTCCATTTCCTATTTACCAAAGTCGTAAAACAAATATTCTAAAAATACATCCCTATTTCTCATTTATTCTCACAAAGACTTTTTTTCTTAAACCAAATTGAAATAATCAGTTTTCTTCGTTCCAAATTTTCTTACTTCAAAGATATTAAATTTTTCTACGGCCTCTTCTTTCTCTCCCTGTGTTAATGTCTGGTTGGAACAGAGAAGGCTTGAGTCTTCCCATGTAAACACCCAGATACACAAAAGAATCCGCCATAACAATAATTAACCCCAATAAATGATGTAATTATACCCCTCATTAAGGTGGAACGTGGGGAAAAAAAATAACTGTTGGGAGTATTTGAAGACGAACCTCGACACCTGAGAATTTGTTTGTCTTTCTAAAGGGAATTTTTTCTGATTACTGGAGAAAATGGTTAGAGTTTCTGAGGAGTTTGCAAGAGTATGAATATTCGAGAATTTGTCTGTCTATATCAAAATTTTCAGAATAAATGATTAGAGTTTGTGAAGATATTTGGAGAAGAATAACAAACCCGTTAATGTGTTTGTCTATAAGAAAATTTAATGAATGTTAGAGAAGATTCCCCCCCCCCCCCCCCCCCCCAAAAAAAAAATAATAATAATAAATTGTCTAAGAAATTGTGTGAATAATGGTAAAAATACTAAAATTTATTAAGCTTTTGCCAACAAGTCTAGACACCTAATAAATTTTGTTTTTAAAAATTCTCTGCCGAAGAAAATTTCTACAAACAATTATCCAAGAATTTGAAGAGTTGAAAAAAAAAATTCTGAAACTTCAACATCTTTATCCCGGGTGTTGAAGATAATTATGTTTTTGAGATATTTGGAGACCAATTTATGCATCAAGTTTTTTTTTTTTTAATTTAACTCAAATATCCTGACACAAATGTTTCTCTAGATAAGGGAAACCTGAAAGAAAAAAACACACGAGAATTTGTGTCTCTTTCACAAATTCTATTAAACTTAGAACGTATTTTGAAGTCTGCCGTACCGTTTACACGCAAAAATTTATTCATAAAATTCAAGAATTTATGCATTCTCCATAATTGGCCGAGGCGTGAGTGTTGAATCATGTATTCCTCGAGAACAGGAAGAAAAAAGAAAGAAAAAAAGATGCCAGGAATTTAAATTTCTCCTCAAATTCCTACACTGAACGACAACATTACATCTGTATATTATCCAAACTTCAGGTATTTATTCCAGCTCTACAAATTCTAGGAATGCAAGAATTAATCTATTCTACGATTTTCCCTTAACAAGAAATTTACCACATCACCAATAGTTCCTTAAAAAACACAGAGTATTACCGCTGTCTTTAATTCCTAGCACCAAGAATTATTTTCCCACTAAAGTCCTACATCGTTATAAGCTTCGGGAAACGCCGGAATTTATCATATTATCGACGAAAATTCCACTTTTATAGTCGCGAAATACCGTCTGGGTGGATTTTCTCTGGGGGGTTTATTCGTCTTGGACAGCTTCCTGTGTGAGCCGCCTCCTAATTACAATAGCTAAAGAAAGTATTCATCCTACAATTCACAACAAACTTAAAAGCAAATCTCTCGTCGTTAAACTAAAAATCAGGAGTTAAAAATAAAAATATACAGTATATACACGAGTTCAATTACTTAAAAAGGAGACAGTTTATTCATTTTCATTTCCCACATTTAATTCCTTTTCATTTCCCTAAAGACAATCATTTAAACATTTCAGCTTCCGTCCATTCCATATTCCATTGTTTAAATATGAATCCAAAATCATATCCCCCAAACTTCCACTTTAGAACTAATTTAGGCTAACCTCATCTTCCCCTGAATGGGAAACCATTCCTCCTCATTTCACAATTCCAGCATACTACTACTACTACTACTACTACTAAAACAACACTCATCTCACTCATCTCCCCAGTCATCTCACTCACCTCACTCATCTCCCCAGTCGTCTCACTCACCTCACTCATCTCCCCAGTCATCTCACTCACCTCACTCATCTCCCCAGTCATCTCACTCACCTCACTCATCTCCCCAGTCATCTCACTCACCTCACTCATCTCCCCAGTCATCTCACTCACCTCACTCATCTCCCCAGTCATCTCACTCACCTCACTCATCTCCCCAGTCATCTCACTCACCTCACTCATCTCCCCAGTCATCTCACTCACCTCACTCATCTCCCCAGTCATCTCACTCCCTCATCTCCCCATTCTTCACACTCACCTCACTCATCTCCCCAGTCATCTCACTCACCTCACTCATCTCCCCAGTCATCTCACTCACCTCACTCATCTCCCCAGTCATCTCACTCACCTCACTCATCTCCCCAGTCATCTCACTCACCTCACTCATCTCCCCAGTCATCACACTCACCTCACTCATCTCCCCAGTCATCACACTCACCTCACTCATCTCCCCAGTCATCACACTCACCTCACTCATCTCCCCAGTCATCTCACTCACCTCACTCATCTCCCCAGTCATCTCACTCATCTCCCCAGTCATCTCACTCACCTCACTCATCTCCCCAGTCATCTCACTCACCTTACTCATCTCCCCAGTCATCTCACTCACCTCACTCATTTCCCCAGTCATCTCACTCACCTCACTCATCTCCCCAGTCATCTCACTCATCTCCCAGTCATCTCACTCACCTCACTCATCTCCCCAGTCATCTCACTCACCTACTCATCTCCCCAGTCATCTCACTCACCTCACTCATCTCCCCATCATCTCACTCACCTCACTCATCTCCCCAGTCATCTCACTCACCTCACTCATCTCCCCAGTCATCTCACTCATCTCCCCAGTCATCTCACTCACCTCACTCATCTCCCCAGTCATCTCACTCACCTCACTCATCTCCCCAGTCATCTCACTCACCTCACTCATCTCCCCAGTCATCTCACTCACACCACCAAGGTCACGAGATCTAAACAAAACAAATATAAGTAAAAGCCTCCCGTGGATAAGACCATTTCCGTTCTGGGAGTTTTCATTTGCTAATGGTAAGTGTGTGTGACTGTAAGCTTGCCTGGCCTGGCCTGGTCATGGTAAATACTGCTGAATCTACTTGTTTTAGCTGTGTATTTCCTGCCTGACTGCTTGCTTGCTTGCCTGACTTCTTGCTTGCCTGACTGCCTGACTGCCTACTTGCTTGACTGCCTGCCTGCCTGCTTAACTGTTTGCTTGTCTGAGTAGTAGTAGTAGGGGGGAGGAGGAGGGGGTGAGGGGGAGGAGGGGGAGGGAGGAGGGACGGAGGAGGAGGAGGGGAGGAGGAGGGGGAGGAGGAGGAGGGACGGAGGAGGGGGAGGAGGGGAGGAGGAGGAGGAGGAGGGGAGGAGGAGGAGGCTTCATGTATGCAGGTATGAACGTGGGCTAATTAATTTCATCAACTATATGCCAACGTTCTCTCCCCTCCTCCCACACCTGTACATTTGGAGCTCTGCAAGTGTGGACCCTATGCATGTTTGGGTACCTGTGTTTATGTCTCAGGGATTACTGTGTTTATGTCTCAGGGATTACTGTGTTTGTGTCTCAGGGATTACTGTGTTTATGTCTCAGGGATTACTGTGTTTATGTCTCAGGGATTACTGTGTTTATGTCTCAGGGATTACTGTGTTTATGTCTCAGGGATTACTGTGTTTATGTCTCAGGGATTACTGTGTTTATGTCTCAGGGATTACTGTGTTTATGTCTCAGGGATTACTGTGTTTGTGTCTCAGGGATTACTGTGTTTGTGTCTCAGGGATTACTGTGTTTGTGTCTCAGGGATTACTGTGTTTATGTCTCAGGGATTACTGTGTTTATGTCTCAGGGATTACTGTGTTTATGTCTCAGGGATTACTGTGTTTATGCCTCAGGGATTACTGTGTTATGCCTCAGGGATTACTGTGTTTATGCCTCAGGGATTACTGTGTTTATGCCTCAGGGATTACTGTGTTTATGCCTCAGGGATTACTGTGTTTATGTCTCAGGGATTACTGTGTTTATGTCTCAGGGATTACTGTGTTTATGTCTCAGGGATTACTGTGTTTATGTCTCAGGGATTACTGTGTTTATGTCTCAGGGATTATTGTATTTATGTCTCACTGTCTTAATACATTTAGGCAACACTGGGTAAATGTCTCTGTGTGTTACCGTCTTCCTGCATTTGTGTCTCAGTGTTTGTGTTGGGTCTGGCCTGGCGGGCAAATGTAGTCGGGAGATGTCTCTAGTAGGAGTCGGGAGAGAGTCGGGTAGGAGTCGGGAGAAAGTCGGGTAGGAGTCGGGAGAGAGAGTCGGTCCTTAAACCTTGTGGAGGACAGCAAGAAAGCTTTTAACTACTGCGTGGGAAAGAAGCGTGTGGTAGTGGTTGTAGTAATGGTGGTAGTGGTGGTAGTAATGGTGGTAGTAGTGGTGGTGGTGGTGGTGGTGGTGGTAGTAGTAGTAGTGATGATGGTGGTAATAGTAGTAGTAGTGGCATTATTATTATTATTATTAGAGTCTGTGGGTGTGAGAGAAGAAAGAGAAAGAGAGAGAGTTCTGAGTAGTCGTAATATTGGTATCAGTGGTAATGGTAGTAGCACTAGTTGTAAACATACACACAGAGGCGGTAGCTGGATCGCTTACAAACGTTGTCTCTCTCATCCCCATCAAAAGGTAAAAATCCACCCCGATCTCCGACCTATTACCGGTATAATCATCATTAACTCTTAGAGTACTTGGACGTTATACAGGTGTTATGTGGCACTAAACTCCACAAGTCCTACAATATCCTCCCACTCCAAACAACTCCCAGCTCTCCACCACACGAGGCGAGGCTGGCGAGGTTCCTCCAACATCCACCAACACAACTCCATCATCTTAGCTCTCAGAAAATTATTGCTGTGGTTTATGGATGTTGAATACCCGTAACCAGTGTTCCTGGAGGGGGGTTTACGAGGCCCCGGCTGATCCACAAGGTTCCTCGAGGCTCCGAATGATCCATCAGGCGCCTATCACGCCGCCATGAAACTTCTACAATGGATTAACTCATAGATCCACCCCTGTACAGCGTTTCCGAAACTTGACATATATGAGCACGGTAAAGTCTATGTGTGTGTGTGTGTGTGTGTGTGGTGTGTGTGTGTAGGTGTGTGTGTGTGTGTAGGTGTGTGTGTGTGTGTAGGTGTGTGTGTAGGTGTGTGTGTGTGTGTGTAGGTGTGTGTGGTTTTACTGGCTCCAACTTTCCTTTTGTAATCTGTAGTCGTTTTGATCTGTACCTGTAACCATTGCTGTATGTCCTTAGTTATTTTGAAATTTCGGTTTCTGATGTAGTATTCAGTACCTATTCTTAAATCTTTTCTGAACTTGTGTGAGTGTGTGTGTGAGAGTGTGCGTGTGTGTGAGTGTGTGTGTGAGAGTGTGCGTGTGTGTGAGTGTGTAAGGATTTGCGTTTATGTACATGCCTTGTTATATGAAAATAAACATACACATGTGTAGGTAAATGTATGTGTGTGTGTGTGTGTGTGTGTGTGTGTGTACCTGACAGGATAACTGGCACCTCAGTAATTAAGCCAGAGTGTTCCAGCCTACAGTTCCATTAAAAGTGTAATATTATCAACACAACATGAACACTCACTATACTGTACTGAACCTTACAGAAAACCTGTTTAATTAACCCGTGTTTCAGTGCCATATTACAGCCATACAGAAACTGACGGATACAGTTGCAGAAATGAGGTCACACACACACACACACACACACACACACACACACACACCAGTAGATAAGTAACTAATAAAAGGAAATATTCTCGATTCAAGAACTGGTTAAGTAGCATAAAGTGGCACTGCTACTTAGAATTAATTACTTTATATTATAGTCAGTGTAAATACAGTACATTACTTTCACTGTAACTATTCGTCATGTTCAGTGTACTCAATATTATGCTCAGTGTTAGTATTCCAAAAGTAATTAACAAAAATAATAATTAAATAAAATCAATAATTAAGTAATGGTAAAATAAAAGCAATATAACTCTCTCTCTCTCTCTCTCTCTCTCTCTCTCTCAACACGGTAATCCACTTCCCTATCATCAACTTCTTACAGCGACGCATTGAACATTTCGTCAATATTCTATAAATTCAATAACATTATGAGCACTAGCATATAATCGTGTGTTTATATTACTAAATAGGTAAATATATATATATATGTATAGAGGCTACGGTGTGGGACAGGTGTGTAATGTAAATAACTTGTATTCAATCGTGAGGCCTATGGGAACCCACCGTCAATAGGTAGAAATGACTGTGGGTAACAAAGGAGGGGGGAGGCCGTGTGTGTGTGCATTTGCGTGTGAGTTCCCGGCCCTATAATATCTGACACAATATATGCCAAGTTGCACCCTAATATTAGTCCAGGGTTCATTTTTCTACAGGTTGCTAGGAATTCCTCGGCCGGATAAACACACCCGTCATAATATTTGCTTATCGTATTACAAAGAACCTCCAGGACTGTGCTGTTGGCCATCTGCACCTCCAGCTGACCAATCACGAGACGGTCTCTTGCTTTTGATGGTTCCAAGGCTCAACTGATCTATCACAAGGCGGTTTCTTTCACTTGATGGTTCAGAGGGTGATTGACTGACCAATCACGAGGCGGTTTCTTACACTTATTGCCCCTCCGAGACTCAAGTGACCAATCACAGGGCGGCTTATTGCACTTGATGGCCTACGAGGCTCGTAAACTGACCAAACACAGATCGAGACAGTGATGCTAAATAGTCCAGATTGTCATTATTACCAACAGTAAATCATGGCCGGCCTGTACTTGTACGTGTTCCTGTACTTAAAGCTGTCGCGTACTTGCATTTCTACCTGTACTGGTGATTATATCTGCACTTGCACTTATATCTGTACCTTTACTTGTACAGTCTCACCCAAAAGTTGATTAACTCTCCCAGTCAGCTATTGCTCCACTCCCTGCTTCAGATGTATGAACTTGAGTCTGTTACTTCGAACCCTTAGATTCATCGGTATCAGTTTCATGTTCTGGTTGGTACTGAGACAGTTTCAAACATCTGAAGCAGGCAGTGCGGCAATAGCTGGCTGGGAGAGTTAACCAACTTTTGGGTGAAACTGTACCTGCACCTATACTTTTGTTTCTGTACTTGTACTTGTATCTGAATATGTACCTGCGTCTACATTGCTCTTGCACGTGTATCTCAGCCTGGTACTCTTAACTAGCCCCCCCCCCCCCCCAACACACACACAGTAGTGATACATGTCAGTGAAACACCTGAGACACATCGTTACACAGTTGAAATGCAAGTAAACCCCTTGTGTTAGGGGTCTTCTCTCTCCTGAATAAAAATTCCTGGCTAACTGAAGGAACCGGAACAGGTGCTGAGAGAAGCACAAGTCTACATACAGACACAAGTACAGATACAGATAGAAATACAGCTACAGGTAAAAGCATAAATAGGTACAGGTAGAACAGCTCGTGACAATCACCATCCCACACACTGTAGAGAAATAATCCGGGACAAGGAACGTGGTGGCATTCTCATGTTACCTACGTTATAGCAACACACCGAGGCAGAAATCTGTTATACATCAAGCTTTAAAACGAGACAGGAGGCTCACTTGTTGCCATATATTGTAACAAGTAGAACCAAAATTAGTGGATTGCCATTTCTCCTGGCAATAGACTCGTGGGTGTTGCCATTGATCAAGACAACAACACAAATTCCCAAGCCCTAATAAGACTTTAACATGAATACAAAATCCTCACGTGTTGACTCTGACGTGAACACTAATCTCCGTTTACAAACACATAAACTGACAGTGTTTTATGTGCCCCGTGCTCTTAATCTTTCTAAATCACTGAACCTGTTTATTCATCTTTCCTTGTGGTGCTTGTAGCTTATACCAGTACCGCACATTTTCCTGTATTTGTATCTATATAACAACTGTATCTGCCATAGTACTTGTATCTATAACTATATATGTACTAATAAATGTATATGTAACCTGTACCTCTCTGTATAAACACACTCGCAACTGTAACAATAACTGTACCTGTACTTTTTTGTATTTGTATTTCAGTTTCTCCATTAATAACATGTATAGAGCGAATAATGTTAAGCTCACGTTAAGCATACGACCTAGGCTCGCTCTCTCTCTCTCTCTCTCTCTCTCTCTCTCTCTCTCTCTCTCTCTCTCGGCCTCGCTCTCGCTCTCGCGCTCTCTCGCGCTCGCTCTCTCTCTCTCTGAGACTCCAAACCCCCAAAAGGGATCCGATCGCTTGTGGGAGTCTCCGTGGCCACATTGGGGCTTTAGGTCATGGGGTTAACGCCACTACAAAACGTCTTACCCAACCTAAATTGCCTTCTTAATGTACCTGTGAGACGCCTTAACTTGCTCTGAGGTTCCATCAAGTACAAAAGCCATCACCTAATTTTATAAGTCTTCTAGTATGGAAGCCTCTGTTGAGCTCTAAAATCGCCTATTAGGCTCTAAAAATCCCCCATTAAATTCTAAAGATCCCCACTGAGCTCAAAAAATCACCATTTGAGCTCTAAAAACCCACTGTGACTCTATAAACTCCTTGTCAATGGTAAACAACATAACAGAGAAACAGAGCTGAGGTGTTTGGGCCATTAGAGCACTTAACCCCTTGAGTACGATGACAATCTGATAAGTATAATGTCTTAACCCCCTGAGTACAAAGTTATCTTACTCAGGGGAGTAGATCATCGTATACAAAGGGTTGAAATATCGTAATCAGGCCAATGGGTTATCGTATTTAAAGGGTTAGGATATCGTACTCATGGGTGATCGTATTTCAAGGGTTAAGATATCGTACTCATGGGTGATCGTATTTGGTTAAAGTGAAATGCATGATGTAGCAAATGTTGAGAACTTACCACCAAGTTTAGGACACACTCTTATAGTTTCTCTTCTTGTACGTGAAAAGAAACTCCTAAGTCATTAACGTTAAGTTCTCAGTGAATGCAACTCGGCTCTTGCACGATAAGAAGCCATCAACTTTAGATTTTTAAGGCAGAGGAGTGAAAGAAAATGAAAGTTTATCAGGTGAAGGAAGAGTTAAAACGCTCTTGAATAAAGATGACGCACCATCAAAAGGTCTTTCTTAACTAAACCAAACCAGATGTAAGCAAATTTTCATTGGATAGGGTATTTAGTCCCAGCCCAGCCCAGCCCAGCCCAGCCCAGTCCTGACAGACGATATCAGGATGTCAGAGCAACATGAAGATATTAAACCCAGTCAGTGGAATTCTGGTCCCGTCTGGATTTATATCATCGACGGAGTTCTTTTTCTCTCTAAAACCCAAAATCCGTAAAACCAACCCTGATCTTCGCCTGTTTTATCTCATCGAAAAAGTCTCTCTTAAACCAATAAACCGCTATTAAACCCTCAACTAAAAAAAAAAAAAAAAAACCCCTCATGGTAAACTCATATCAACCAGTACCTTCCAACTTTCAATTCACCCATAAAAATATTTCTCAAACAAACTCGACAAGACGCAAACCAAACTCTTCAACACGAGATGAGACAATTAGACGAGACTGGAGGAACGTATCTGTGAAGTGTCCCCATAAGCCAAGCGACCTAAAAGTCCCAGGCGGCGAGAGACAGATGGGACCTCGGCCTTCTTCGCGAGAACCTAAAACACAGGATTGGACTTTCCATTTCCCTGCCTGTAGCGGCCAGTGACCAAACTTGCTGCAGATATTGTCTCATAAATCCGGCCAAGCGAACCAAGGCAGCGGGAGGAAGAAGAGGAGGAGGGGAAGGAAGAGGAGGGGGAGAGGGGAATGGGAGGAAGGGGATAGATGAGGAAGGGGAAAGAGGAGGAAGGGGGGAGGAGGGGGAGGAGGAGGGAGGAGGAGGGGGAGGAGGAGGAGATGCGTTAGAGGAAATAGAAGAAAGGGAAGAGGAAAGAAGAGGAGGGGGGAGAGGAAATGGGAGGGGGTATGAGAAAGGAGGAGGAGGAGGAGATTGATGTGTGTCCTGTAGTCGTTCTGTTGTGTTGTGACTCTATTCTTGCTGCCACGACCACTAGTGTCTGTCCTAGGTGTCGTGTCGTGTAGTCGTTATAATATCTGCAGACACTTGTTCCCACCACCACCTTTACCACAACTCACAACCACCATTATGCACAATCACCACAACCCACCACCATAACTACCACTACCCACCACCACAACAACCACCCACTACTATTCACCACAACCACCACAACTACCAAAACCTAACACATGTACCTACCAGCCATTCATTACAGATCATCTACACGAAAGCTTTCCTTCCCCAGGTTTCATACACTACCTGCATCTTACAAATACAAACACTTACACACTCGTCCCCGCCAAAGCTCCAACATAATCCGAACACAAGATCTTACACACAATCCGAACACAAGATCTTACACACAATCCGAACACAAGATCTTACACACAATCCGAACACAAGATCTTACACACAATCCGAACACAAGATCTTACACACAATCCGAACACAAGATCTTACACACAATCCGAACACAAGATCTTACACACAATCCGAACACAAGATCTTACACACAATTCGAACACAAGATCTTACACACAATCCGAACACCACAATATTCACACGAACACTCTTTTGACTGCACACAATAGCCAGGAGGTACAATGTTTACAGGGTATGGTAATTGTCCAGGTAGCGGTACTTGTGGTGTTGGGTGATACGAAGGAAAGTCAGTCTCGCGTGATACATTTAAAGTCTTGTAATTTACCTTAGAGAGAGGGTGAATGTGGAGGGAGGGAAGAGAGTGGAGGGAAGGGAGTGGAGGGAAGGAAGGGGACGTATGATGGATGGAGGGAGTGAGCGAAATTAAATGCGGAGGGAAGGATGGAGGGTGGCAAGGTGATGAGGAGGGAGATGTGGAAGGGGATGGGGAGAGATGGGAGGGAGGGAAGGAGGGTAGAAGAAGAGAAGTAATGGGAGAAAGGTGGAGGAGAAGCAGGGGGGGGGTGATTAGAGGAGAAGATGAATGTAGAGGAGAAAAGGAGGAAGAGAGGAGGAGGAGGAGGAGGAAGAGGAAGAGGAAGAACACAAGTAACATTATAGGACATCTTTACCTAACATATACCAACGTCAGTCATCATAGCTACTTACAATATCAACCAGCCAACGTACGTGTGTGTCTCCATCTACTAACACCATCACCACTACCGTCTTTGTTTACTAAGGCCGAATCCATAAAAAGTGGGAGGGAGGGAGGGTGGGAGGGAGGGGGAGGGAGGGGGAGGGGGGAGGGGGGAGGGGGGCCTTAACGTATGGAAATGAACCTCGGTAGAAGTGTATAGGTTCTGACGTCAGGCCATTATGTACAAGAGGGGTTATGTGTGTGTGTATAGTGTATGTGTGTGTGTGTGTATAGTGTATGTGTGTGTATAGTGTATGTGTGTGTGTATAGTGTATGTGTGTGTGTATAGTGTATGTGTGTGTATAGTGTATGTGTGTGTATAGTGTATGTGTGTGTGTGTATAGTGTGTGTGTGTGTGTATAGTGTGTGTGTAGTGTGTGTATAGTGTGTGTGTAGTGTGTGTATAGTGTGTGTGTGTGTGTGTATAGTGTGTGTGTGTGTGTATAGTGTGGGTGTGTGTATAGTGGGAATATGTGTAGTGACTGTATGTGTTATGGTGAATGGATGTGGGCTTATGTGTATGGGCGTATGTGTGAGGTTACAGTGCTTGGTTCACATACAGTATACAGTGAATCCTACAGTTCACGACTCCTTCCTTCCTTCCTCCTTTATTCCTTCTACGCTACGCACCTCCATCCCAACTCTCTCTCGACTTAAGAGTAAATAAGGAGGAAGATAGAGGGAAGAAACGAGGAGAGGCAGGAACGAAAGAAAGACGTGATATAGATTTAATAACGAGAGAGATGATGAGAAGACACAGGGTGATGATTTAGAATAAGCCAATAACCTAATAAACAACTAAATAATAGGAGAGAGAGAGAGAACAAGACACCTCTCCTCTCTTCCCCTTCCCAACTTTCTCACCCCCCTCTCAATTCCCTTTCCTCCGTTCATTTCATCCCTTTCCTTCCTCCTCCCTCTTCTTCTTCACCCCCTCTTCCTCCTCCCTCTTCTTCACCTTCTTCCTCCGCCTCCTCTTCACCCCCTCTTCCTCCTCCCTCTTCTTCACCCCCTCTTCCTCCTCCCTCTCCTTCACCCCCTCTTCCTCCTCCCTCTTCTTCACCCCCTCTTCCTCCTCCCTCTTCTTCACCCCCTCTTCCTCCTCCCTCTTCTTCACCCCCTCTTCCTCCTCCCTCTTCTTCACCCCCTCTTCCTCCTCCCTCTTCTTCACCCCCTCTTCCTCCTCCCTCTTCTTCACTCCCTCTTCTTCACCCCCTCTTCCTCCGCCTCCTCTTCACCCCCTCTTCCTCCTTCCCCTTCTTCACCCTCTTCCTCCGCCTCCTCTTCACCCCCTCTTCCTCCGCCTCCTCTTCACCCCCTCTTCCTCCTCCCTCTCCTTCACCCCCTCTTCCTCCTCCCTCTTCTTCACCCCCTCTTCCTCCTCCCTCTTCTTCACCCCTCTTCCTCCGCCTCCTCTTCACCCCCTCATCCTCCCCCCTGTACACTACACTTGACAGCACAAAACATTGATTATTGAGCGCCTCTGAGGTGTTGTGGTGATATTATCCAGCTGTACGTGGTCGAGTTACGTCACCGCCTGTCCACGTTAAAGAGTTCTCGTGTATAACCACAACGCCTCCAATCGACACACGGACGTACGGATGAAGTTAAGAGGTACAGTCGTAAACAAAGGTCCTGTCGCCTCTCCTCCTGAACCACGAACCCTTAGATTGGGACTCATGAACCCGAAGCAATTTATGAACAGAATAATGCATTAATGTCTCCTGTTTGGGGTTCACGAGTCTGAATCTCGGGGTTCGTGGAGCAGTAGGAGACGAGACAGGATTTTTGTTTACGACTGTACGTACGCTAGGATGCATAGGTGCTAAAATGCAGCAGTAGGACACATTAACACTAAAACATACGAACGCCAAGGTACACTGACACAAGGATCCAAGAAAATACGAACACAAGAACGGACCTACGCCAAGAAACACGAACCCCCCCGGACGTACGAACACTCATACAGTATACACCACACAAGTCCCTCTGGCGATACAAAAACAGCGAGACAGAGGGTGAGGACGGCGAGTTATGTCTGTTGGTTGGTTCACCCCATCAGGCTCTAAAACGTGGAGATATATTGAACTCTGAGGAAGCCTGCACGGGGAGGAGGAGGAGAAAGGGGAGGGGGGGGGAGGAGGAAGGGGAGGGGGAGGGGGGAGGAAAAGAGGGGGGGGGGAGAGCGGTAAGGTGGCGGCCCTGGGGGAAGTACAGATGAAAAGAATTCCAGGAGAGATGAAGTGGAGTGGTGTAGTGGAGGGGAGGGTGTAGTGGAGGGGAGGGTGTAGTGGAGGGGAGGGTATATAGTGGAGGGGAGGGTATAGTGGAGCGAGACAGAAATAGGAGGAGACGGAAAGTGGGAGGGAGGTGAGAGAGGAAGGAGGAAGAGAAGGAAGCTGCAGGCGTCTGACTTAGCACTATGCAAACTCGCCTTAAAGTGAATCACATCTGAGACGTAATTCTCGACTGTGATAAAAATCTGGAGATATATATATACACTTGGTCGGGCCACTGGAGGATATTCGCCACTCTTCTTCTTCTTCTTCTTCCTCGTCTTCTCGTTCTTCTTCTTCTTCTCTTATTTATTTTTCTTCTAGCTATTCTATTATCTTTCTCCCTTATCTTCCCCTTGTTCTTGTTGTTGTTCTTCTTACTTTTCATTCTTCTTTTTCTTTTTCTCTCCTTCTACTGTCCTCTCTTTCTCTCTCTCTTATTCTGTCTTCTTATTATTTCCCTTCTTTATGCTCTTTCCTCTTTTTCTTCTCGTCTTCCTATTCTTCTACACGTCCTCTCTTATACACAGCTTAGCTTCTGTAATTGCGAACGTTTACATCAACAACCTCGTATCTGCCTCCCGTCCGCTAAAACTTCCACTATCAAGATCTTCTCAAAGTCGCATTAGACTCAAGCCCTGAGCTATAAAGACCAAGATCCGAATGGTAGTGTAAAAAAAAAAAATATAAAGAAACTGAACTATAAGGTTTGGGAGAACATAGAACTGCTTTTGTTTATTTTACGTACAGAGAACCTATTTAGAATGCATTATAAAGTTCTATCAAGTTTATAGAGCAATTGAGAACGAATAGAGTTTAGAATTGTTGATCGTCTTTTGTTTAATTTTTACATACAGAGAATCTATTTAGAATACATTATAGAGTTGTATATTATTTATAGCGCCATTAAGGAGTAGTATGTACATTTTTACAATCTAGATGCTCTTTTGTTTTGTTTGTTTATTTTCACGTAAGAGATGATTTGTTTGCCTTAAATTTAGTGGAAATGTAAATAAACAAGAACTAACATTAATAGCAACTGATGGATAAAGCTGCAATTACACAAAGAAGAAAAAGAGAAAAAAGAAAGAGAAGCAGAAGATAAAAAGAAGAATAAAAATAACACGAAACAAGAAACAAGATATAGGAAAAAGAAGAAGAAATCAGCTTTAAAAAGGAGCACTTAAAGGAAGAATGAAACCGAAGAAGAAAAAGAGGAATAAGAACAGAAAGACGAATATCAGAATAAATACAAAACTAAAAAGAAGGAAGCCAAGAACATGGAGAAGGAAGAGCAAGAATAAAACTCAAAAAAGGAATATGAAAATGAAGATAAAAGAAAGAAGAAGAAAAAATGAGAGCAGAAAAATAAGAATATTGGAATGAAAATAGTGAGAAGAAGAAGAAGAAGAATAAGGCTCAAGAAAAAAGTATCAAATATTAAATAATATTAAAAGAAACAAAAAAAATGACTCAGAAAACCAAATGAGGAGTGAGACGTAGGGAGGAGGAAGGAGAACAAGAATAACAGGGTGAAGTAGTGGGAGTAATAAAAGAAGAATTACCATGAAAATAGGAACGAAGAAATGGTGGTGAGAGGGCCAGGTGGTGAGAGGGCCAGGTGGTGAGAGGGCCAGGTGGTGGGAGGGCCAGGTGGTGGGAGGGCCAGGTGGTGGGAGGTGGAGCTCTCTTGCCCTCACCACCCTCCAACACTACCCTCACCTTCCAACACTACCCTCACCCTCCAACACTACCCTCACCCTCCAACACTACCCTCATCCTCCAACACTACCCTCACCCTCCAACACTACCCTCATCCTCCAACACCCATCAAAAGTACCCTCACCCACCACCACCACCCCCCTCGGCCTCTGTTCTCGTGGGCCTCTTGACCTCCTTGGTGACGAGGGCGCCCTCAGAGTGAGAGGGGTCGTGGCCGCAAGCGGATGTCTTGATGGTGTAGCACCAGCTGAGTACCAAAGAAAATGAATAACTGGTAAGTGGGCGTGGTGGTGAGTGGGCGCAGTGGTGGGTGGGCGTCCTGGTGAGCGGGCGTGATGGAGAGTAGGTGTGGTGGTGAGTGGGTGTGGTGGTGAGTGGGCGTGCTGATGAGTGGGCGTGCTGGTGAGTGGGCGTCCTGGTGAGCGGGCGTGATGGTGAGTGGGCGTCCTGGTGAGCGGGCGTGCTGGTGAGTGGGTGTAGTGAGGAGTGGGGCATTCTAGTAAGCAAAGTCGGTGTGTGTGTGTGTGTGTGTGTGATGATCTAAGCGTGTGTAAGCAAGTGAGGGCGTGTGTGGGCGTAGGAAGATAATTCACCGCCAAGCAATATACCACTAAAAGACAATGGCCTCTCTCGGGTGTCACTTTAAAACAAAACCTATAAAATAATAATTGTGTGGAAGGTCTCGTAAGTGGAGCATCGTTCCTCGGAGACTTTTAAAACTCCCTCAACAAATATTTCAAAGTAATCAATTGAGGAAAATCTGATATAGAAAACTTGTCCATGAGCAGACGAAGTGACGGAAGGAAGGTTCTGGGCCCGGATTCGAGGATTCGGTTAGATTAGGTTCTGAGCCCGGGTTCGAAGGTTAGCAAGACCCAAGCAGTGAAGATAAGAGACCCAGACGATAAAGAGAGTTGAGCACCTCCTGTGTTCTTTGTTCACACCTGCTGTCAAGGACCATCCCTCCCCTGACAGCTTCTTCCTAAGTCAAGACGTATCATGACAGGTTCTCAAAGGATCGTAAAGTGAATATTATCGTAAGTATCGTAAGTCAAGATGCACCCTGAGGCTGGAAAATAATTAGACACGTCCACTTAGCACCAGGTGGGAGAGGGAGTTAAGAAACAGTACAAGAACTTTTTCAGGTATTCACATCCTAAAGTTTTCTGATGCCTTGTTAGGCTGATCGCCCTGTAGTTTTCAGCTGCACTTTTCCTATCCTTCTTGAATTCTGGGTGACGTGGCTAATTTCTAGTCCCTCGGTGCGTTACCTTGATCCAAGGAATTCCTGAATATGAGTCTTAGTGATGGGGTCCAAATATCGTTTGCTACTTCCTTTATCACCTTGGTCTGTGCTCCTTCCACTCCAGGGGCTGAGAAATATTTCAAATTGGCTACTTTCCTTTTGATGATGTCATTTGTAATTGCTATCTTTCTTAATTCATTTTCCACCCCTGAAGTATACATTGTCTTAGGTACTGGCATGTTGTCCATCGTCTCGTGTGTGGCTACTGATGCAAGTATTCGTTTAAGGTATCAGCTGTGTGTCTGTCATCCTCCAGGGCCACGTCGAGGACCCATAGTATCCTTGGTTTCTGTTTTACTCTTTGTTTACCGAGTATACATTCCTTTACTGTTAACTCGAGGATTTCCATGAAGCTTTGCATTGAATCGTATATGTCTGCCTCCTCCAACGATTTCCTCCCGGTTAAATCTCTGTAGATTGTCTCTCACGAACTGTTAATCTCAGTGGTTACAATCATAGTATTCCTCCTCAACTACTTTCTCTCGTCTACCACAGATCGTATTCCGTCATAGTATACAGTGGTCGCTGGTCGGAGTTAGTTTCTCCCAGATGTGGACCTCGTCCACTATAGCCCCCTCAGTCGTCAAGACTAAATCTAGAATGTTGTTTCCCCTCGTGGGTTCCGACACGTGTTGTGTGAGAATGAGTCTTGAATGAGATCAAGGAGTTCTCTCTCGGCTTGTGTGGTAAGATTCGCCCAGTCTATTGACTCATGATTTTCTCCCATGATGAAGGCTTGAGCTCTGGATGCTCTCTGGAGATCTGCTACTTCCTCCCCCGAGGGTGAGTCAGCCTTATAACACGCCTACTGTCAGCTTGTTATTATTATGAGCTATCAGATCACACCAAATAGAAACGGATGATTCCATTTCGTTTAGCTCGTCATTAATGGTTGCTGTCAGGTGCTCCTTG
>CAUDMG010003632.1:1532500-1595000 GCA_958450375.1 Homarus gammarus | reverse complement strand
TATTAACACACACACGCAGACACACACACACACAGCAGACACACACACACACACACACAATGAAATTTAGTTTTAAGAGAGAGAGAGAGAGAGAGAGAGAGAGAGAGAGAGAGAGAGAGAGAGAGAGAGAGAGAGAGTGTGTGTGTGTGTGTGTGTATTTTCTACTACGCTGCTTCCCTCTCTTTCCTTTTTCTTTCTATCTCTCCTTTAATAAGTTATGTCTTATTTGTTCATTCTCTTCCTTCACTTCTCTTTCTCTCCTTCTTTACCTCCCTCACCATTTTCACATCACCCTTCCACATTCATCTCTCTCTCTCTCTCTCCTACATATATCACTATCTCCACCTCTCTTTTGATCCTTCCACCTCCCAAGTCTTGAGTTTTATTCAGTCACTTCTAAACCACCCCGTAATCTCGTTTTCTTTCAACACCATCAGGTCAGCCCGTTACGCAATATCACTATCAAACACTTTTAATATTCCAAGCGATTATTATTTTCTTTTTCGCGAGTGCACATTATTTTATTAACCTGAATTAATAAAAGAGTTAAATTTGGGAGATGCTATTTCGTTTATTTGTGGGGGTGAAGGGAGGTGAGGGGGGTGGAGGGGGTGAGGGGGGTGGAAGGGAGGTGAGGGGAGGTGAGGGGGGTGGAAGGGAGGTGAGGGGGTGAGGGGGGTGGAAGGGAGGTGAGGGGATGGGGGGGGGGTTGTAGCCGAGTTTATTTCACGTGAAGATTAACTACCCTACTCTAATTTAAGCATAACATAATCTAACTTAAAGCAAACGTATCCTAACCAGATCTAACGACGTAATGTTAACATATTCTAACCTAGAGCCTAGAGCACTAACCTAACGCTACCTTAACCTAACCTAACGCTACCTTAACCTTAACCTAGCCCCCCTAGGAAACAGTAGGGTGGTTAATCTTCAGCTGATCCCCATTTTTATAATAAGCTTACTTTGGACAGCCATCTTGTATGTATTTAAAACACACACACACACACACACACACGCACATCAATACCGCCACCACTCCAGTGCAAGCCCCAGCAGTCACAGTGGGTGCCCATCCTCTCCAGCTGGTGCAGTCTGCCAAACTCCTGGGTGTAACTATAGACAACTATAGACTGGAAGGCCCATGTAAATAACACAGTCAAGGCAGCCTCGTACCGTCTCTACATACTACGAAGACTTAGGTCACTTGGGACACCCACGCCAGAGCTGAGGACCATCTACAACGCCTTTATTCTCCCCAAACTAACGTATGCGTCACCAGCCTGGTCGTCTTCTCTCAACTCTACCCAACAACGTCAGCTAGAGAAGGTACAGAAAAGGGCCTGCAGAATCATGCTCGGCGCAGAATACTCCGGCTACACCAACGCTCTCTCCACCCTGGAAATGCCATCCCTCAGTGACCTCCACCACCAAGCACTGGAAGGGTTTGGCCGTGGACTACTGCACCACCCTCGCCACCTCCAGCCCCCCACCCAACTCGCGCAGTCCGCCACTACAACAAAATTCAGCCCATAAGAGCCCGCACCGATAGATATAAGAACAGCACCATCCCATCTATTGTTAAAATAATAAGCAACTCCTGATTTATGTACTGTACAGCCCTGTAAATGTATTCAATGCATATTATATCATTATGTCTAAATCAACTGTAAGTCTGTATATTTTCAGCCACCAGCTGCAACTCTATTAATAAACGGTTTATTATTATTATTATTATTATTATTATTATTATTATTACACACACACACACACACACATACTACCAAAGTCAATGAATTACTACAAGTTGGTGGATCTAAATTCTCTTCAGTTACATTTACAATAATCCAATACCGCGGCCGGATTAGTTACTTAACGGTGATAAATAAATAATTGGTTCTGATTATTTCTCTATTAAATTGTATATGATTGGCTGTTGATTATGTCCTTATTACAATAGGTTGGAGTTGATTGGTCATGGCTATTAATGATTGGAACTGGTGATTGGGTATGATTATCTCCCTATCTATTAGATCGTGTATAATTCGGGTTAATTATATTTCTGTAATTATTATTTGGTTATATAATAATCTATATGAACAAAACCGTAGTGATGTTATAGTATTATTTCCCTATATATAAAGGTTATATTATTATCACTATATCTTATAAGTAAAAACCAGAGACAAATAAACCAGCCGAAATGGTTTAAGTTACAAGCTAAAAGATATATATTTTTAAACAAAGTCGTAAAATTAAAACAGATTGAAGTTTCAACCTATAGCCAACTTAAACTTTGAATTAAACCAATGATACTTTGATTACCAACTCAAAAATACAAGTTAAACCGTGAAATAATTATGATTTACAACATTGAAACAAATTAAACCAACTTGTATAGATTGAATTATTATAAACCAGGAGGAGAGGAACACCGTGTTGGTAATGAAAACATACAACTTAAAACTAAACCACACGTCAGGGTTTAAAGAAAAATACCTAAGACATAAGTTAAACCACTAGCGATTAATATAAACCAAAGACTGAAATAATTCCTCGTCTTGTGTTCAAATTAGTTAAACCTAGCATGTTGGTTTTTATCCCTTATTTCACAAGTTAAATCGAAAGTAAACTGTAAAAATATTTTTCTTTATATTAAAACCAACATAAAACCACGACTACATTAGTAATAACGCGACTTAAACCAAACAAACCACTATGACCTTAAATGTTAAAACAAACAAATCAAAACCATAACGGGACTCTTTAAAACAAAATCCCTAAAACTTAAAACCAAAACCGATATACAACACACACACGACTACAACAAAACTTAAAACACACTAATAAAAAAAAAAACACGAGAATCTAACAATGGTTTAAAATGAAAACCAAATCGAAACGACGACCAATAACAGCGACTTAAACCAAAATGAACAAATAAGACCTAAAAACAAAATATATTAAATCCTCCCCCCCCCCCCCCCAAAAAACCCTATAAAACAAAAACCCAGAAAAAATCCAAAACTGACTACAAAAAAAAAAACATAAACCAATAAACCAAATGAAAAAGAAAATTATGAATTGGTTCCTAAAACAAAAACAACAACAACAACATGAAGAACCATTAATAAACCTCTTAACAACACCATTAATTAAATCCCGAGGAGGACTGGGGGGGGGGGGGGGGGGAAGGGAGGGGATTTACCGCTCGAGAAGTTGTGGTAGTTTCACCTTGAGGGGGAAAAAAATATCAAGGGGTCGTCACAAAGGGGTCGTCGTCTACAGGAGTGTCGTTTTAAAGATGTCGCCTTCAGGAAGTCACCCCTAGGAAGTCGTTTTAAGAAAGTAGTTTAAGGGAGTCATCTCTAAAGGGTCGTGTTTTAACTATGTCTGGAACAATTCCTTCAAGCTCACCAAACATCAACAATACAACGTGATTGCTTTTGTGTGTTCCTCTTTGACATTTACGTTAACCTAAACAAAATATTTTTATCTACAAATGAATAAAAATGTATCGACTTTATTCATACATTAAAAAGAAATAAGTCTGATTTAATTGATGGGTTAATATATATCAATCACCTTATTAAAAGTAATTCAATATACACCAAAAATTTCTCAGAATGGTTAAAAGTACAACGGCAATATCCATAAAATAATGATGAGAAAATACATATTGTTTTGTAAAATAATAATTAAAATCGATTTATTTAACACGAGAAACTAAAGTTACTTCACATAGAAACAATAAAATAAAGAATATGTTTTTCTTGCCTCACAAAGGGTATATTAACTTTATCCATAGTCAAGGCATATTGTCGTCTAAAGAGAATAAAGATAAAATTAATGGATTACTAAAATGGTTAAAAACTTTTATCCTTATCCAAAACAGAGGTAAAAAAAAAACACCTGAAACTGAAAAAAAAAATATCCATGATTCTGAACAAAATTATTGACTGATTCCAAGACCACCTGAAACTTATTCATATTTCAGAAATAAATTAAAAGTAATTAATTGACAGAAAACTGATTATATTCTCCAAAAAAATTCCGTAAAGGATACAAAATTAATATTGGATTTCTGAAACGAGTAGAAGTACATTGGTTTAGATGTTTCTCAAAGGGTGAATTATATAATGTATTTTAGTGATGAAAGGAACGATACTTTACATTCAACTTTTAATTCTATTGAGAACTCGATTTCAACACACACACACACACACAGCACTGATAAACTAGTAGTGCTGGCCAGAATTTACATAAAAGGGAAGAATATTGTATCCCGGAGCCAAGAGTATAGTGGTGAGAGAGAGAGAGAGAGAGAGAGAGAGAGAGAGAGAGAGAGAGAGAGAGAGAGAGAGAGAGAGGTGGTAAATACTATAGGTTTTAGTTAATAACAATGTTTTTAGACTTCGTTTTGACTTCACTGCTGCAACACTATTTGTTTATTGTTTGTCTGTCTGTCTGTCTGTCTGTGTTTGTCTGTTCATCTATGTCTGTCTATCCGTCTATCAGTCTGCCTGTCTATCAGCCTGTTTGTCTGTCTGTCTGTCTTAGCGTTAGTCCAGCATATACACATTAATTCGTATCTTTCAATCCATTACACTCACCATAACAACCATCAACACAACACTACCCAAGCGATATTTCTCCCTTACCAGCGCTCAAGAGTCAGAAATATCTCTCACCGCCGTCCCCCCAGACACAAATATCTCTCACTGCCGCCCCCAGACACAAATACCTCTCACTGCCGCCCCCAGACACAAATATCTCTCACCGCCGTCCCCCCAGACACAAATACCTCTCACCGCCGCCACCAGACAAATCTCTCTCATTATCGCCCCCCCCAGACACAAATATCTCTCAACCGCCCCATAAGAGACATACCACCGAGACCAAGCAAAGGTGACAGTACTATCTCCTTCCACTGTCTCTAACTTCCCTTCCTTCTCTCTCTACGCTTCTCCTTTCTATTACTCATACCGTTCCCCTTTCCCCCAACCCCTTAAGCTACTTCTAATTACCTCCACCTTTTTCTTTTCCCCTCCCTCTCCACTTTTCTCTTCCTCTCTCCTTTTCCCTCCCTCCCCTCATTATCTTCCCTCCGTTTTCCTCCTACCCCTCACCCACCATCCCCCTTCCCTCCCCTCTTCCCCATTTCCTCCCTCAACCCTATATCCCTACCCATTATCCCTAACCCCCCCCCCACCCCCCGTCCATCCCATACAAAAAAAAAACAACAACATTCAATTAGCCTAACACCTGTAACATACACAAGCCCTCACTAATCTACAAACGTACTTCAAATATACAATGTAATTCCTGTTAATTACACTAACTTAATTATACCTGTAATACCTGTATGAATGGTTTACATTAAGAACATTACTTCCTACTACCGTTCATTCACAGAAACACAGCACAACACAACATTATGTACTCTCTTATTCACAGTTGTAATCACATAATTTTCGTCTTTTTGAATCAAGTTTACTATTACTGCCGTCGATAATAAAAATAATAATAATAATAATAATAATAATAATAATAATAATAATAATAACAATAATAATAATATCAGTGGCCACAGTATCATGCTACCCCCCCACACACACGTCAGCTCAGGGCAACAGATCCTTTGAGCCGCGAGACGTCCCTGTGAGGATCCTGAGGTGTATTAAAACTGAGTCACTCAAAGAGACATTTCCCGGTGTAAGGAATCTCTGAGCACTAGGACAAGGAGACGGGAGGTAAAATGTATTCGTCTGACATCGGCTGACAATGACTGACACAGGTCGTCGTATCTTGAGTACAGTTTATAGCCTGTGGTCTCTTTTTTTTTCACCTGCTGATTGAGATTGATAGTTACTGACAGCTGCTGACAACGTGATGAGTTTCTTTTGTACTTGCTGACGCGCGTTAACCTCTTCTGACAGCTACTGACATCTCTATCTTTTACTTACTTAATTCGCCTGTACTATTTAGTTAATGAAAACTTCTGATATCTGTTTTTAGTTTCTGACAACATCAAAACTCTCTTTTTAACTGCTGACAACAGTTGAAATTTCCTTTGCAGCTACCGACAACATCTAAAAACTCTTACTAATTGCTGACAACATCTAAAAAATCTCTCTTTTAACTCCTGACAACGACGACTATCTCTTTTTCCAACAGCTGATAATAACTGGTCTTTCTCTTGCCTGACACCACCTGACAGCATTCCCCACCATCGAGAGTCTGACAGTTTGTTTCTTGTGGCTGACAGACTCCCTTGAAGACATTATGCAAATTGGCAGGAATCATGCATTTGCAGCGAGTGTAGGAAAAGTCCCAATTTTTCAGGATCCCGGAACCCTCCTACGTAGATCTTGTTTACATACAAAGGCGATGACATCTGTATACGTAATATCATGTAAACAGGAAATTATATGAAATATTTTTGTTTTCCTACACAGTGGAACAACTTGGAAAAACAAACTTAAAAACATATTTTACATCAAGGAAGTTGTTAATGCTATTATTATTTACATCATGGGAGTTGTAAATGTTTTTATTTACAAAGGCAAAGACGTACCCGGTACGTTTATATCACCTGTAAACATTTAATGACACGAGATATTATATTTTCCTGCAATGCTTGTAAAAACAAAACCAAAAAACCCGCCATGTGTTTTATTTACCACGGGGTACAAACACGACTGGTCATGTTCCTGTGTTTGGGGAAAATAAACTGAAGTACAGCAGGTTGTTTGTATGACCTTTATGCGTGACCTCTGACCTCTACTTCACAACGCAGATGGAACAAACACTGACTCAGGGATGAACTTTACAAACCGAATACGAGAGAGAGAGAGAGAGAGAGAGAGAGAGAGAGAGAGAGAGAGAGAGAGACTCACCCTCCTATCTAGCTTTGAATTTCACTTCAGTCTTCCCTTATTGGTGAAATAGTTTCCAAAAGTTTATTTCATAAATGGAAAATATTCTTCACCACGACCATCACCATCACAACCACCACCCTTACGCCTGCCACCATAACCAGCACAACCACCACCATCATCATGCCTACCACCATCACACGGTACCAGCACCATCACCACGCCTACAACAATCATTACCATCAACCTCACACCTACTATGAGTAACACCACCATAACCACACCAAGGGCCGTTTTCGCAGTCGTTACACCACTCGACCAATCGGGAGCACCGTCATGTGTGGCTATTCAGAGACCCATCGGATCGGGTGTGCTATCGGGATCGTTGGAACAATTCATCGGGAGAGGGTACCAACCCCATGGGAGTCCCGATGAATATAAAAAGATTTCACCATCCAAATTTTGAGATATTGAGATAGAATATAATTAAAACTGATAGGAAATGAGTTTGTTGGTGACAAAAATCTTATTTCCATATACAGTCATAGATTATCAGTTATTTACAAGTGTTAAATATTCCCTGCTGATCATGAGTGTGCAGCCGAGCATCAATAAGAAACAAAACATTTCTCTTCTTATCACAGCTCCAGGGGTCAGATACCTTGTCTTGTTATAATTTTTCCCTTCTCTTGAGTGAGGCTAACTAGATCATCGCGCCATTTAAAAGACAGCGATACGCTACGTTCCGGTTATCCATATTTCCTGCACTTTCCCGCTGCGTGTTGTGACAGCTGCTCCCGGCACAGCAACCGCCGGCCCTCCCAGTGTGGCCAACACCCGGTGAAATATAACCATCAAAACAAACCTCACAAACACAGCAGACAACTAATTTCTATATCCCACAGATAATCCTCTTAACACTTTTATGTTCATTTGGTCATAGGACGATTTTTTTTATTGTTACTTTTTTTTATGTTTGAGATAAATATTATTGGGGGTACTTGACGCCTGGGTAGTGGCCGAAGCACGTTCTTGAATAACCTCTCCTTACACGAGCTTCGGGTTCGCTGTCGGGCATGATGAGTGTGAATACAGCCCTAACTATCACCACGGTTATACCCACCACCACCACCCCATCTACCACCATCATCACTGTCCCCAAACATAACCACTATCACTACTTGACCCACCCACCACCCCTTGCACTATCACCACCACCATCAGGAGAACAGTTTAGACTTCCGGGAAACAGCAGATGGCGCCTCGGGTAAAATGAGGACAAAATGTCGACACATGAAACTTTTACATATCAACCTCTCTTCCGGGAAGGTGTGGGCGTGTGAGGAGGTGGTGAGTGCGTGGTGTTAGTGGAGTTGTGTGGGGGATGGAAGTGGTGTAGCTGTGGTGTTGGTGGACTGGGCGTGGTGTTGGTGGAATTGTGTGGGCGTGGTGTGGGATACTCCAGACCAAAACTACAAACAATTGCCTTAATCTAATCCCTTAAACTACAACAATAAAATAACAACATCAATTACCATAATCTATCAATAAAAAAAACATGTAACTTCATCTTTACAACAATAGTATTGAACGATGGGAAACAACTCTCAAGCCAGACCGAGAAAGTGATCTGCACGGCACTTCAAATGATCAATTATTCTCACTGGGGTTCACAAGAGCTCCACGTAACCCAATCAATACTGACGGATTGGCGAGACGGGGAATTCGTGTACTAATCCTTAACCAATTGTCATCAAACACTGGAGCTTCATTGGGATGTATATCATGTCACGTTCACCAATTAAACAAGGTGTTCTATAATGTTTCTGTATGCCCGTTTGATTATGTGTACAATTACTGCCGCAGCTCCTCTGGTGGGGTGATGATCCTGCGGCCGGGTAATGAAGGTTCACAGTAAGAGGGGTCTGTATACAGCATACGGTATACTGAGCCTTCGGTACACAGGAGGCAGCGTGGCCGGTACTACTTCAGTTCGCCTTCACTTCCCCAACTGCAAAGTTAGGCAGTTATTCACAGCTGGATGAGCTAATGATGCCTCCGAACCCCGATCGACGATAAGGAAGCTGAACTGTACCCTACTGGCAGTACGGGTACAAACGCTGCTAACAATAACAATAAACCACTGCCAATGTTGCCATTTAGTTTCAACTATTACCAATGAATGTCTGTAAGAAGAGATTCCACTCGGCTGAGTCCTTGGTAACACTGAAGACAACAGCAGCTCCCCCCCCCCCCCCTACACACACACACACGTCTAGATTTCTGGGTAAAAAATTGTCGAAACTTCTGGTAAAAATAACTAAACAAAAATAAAATAAAACTTGGTATCTAATATGTAATTTTTTGTTTCCCAGAGGATGAAAAAGGATGAGAGAAGTTGAATTACCGCACATCTGTTACCTGACCAAAATAAAGAATAATAATATTTAATAGTAGTAATTTGGGAGCCCAGTTGCTGATGTTATCGCTGTTAATATGTTGCAGCAAATGTAACCGTTCTACAGGACACGTTTACGTGCTTAGTAAATACTATTAATGGCAACATTGTGAAGTTCTTAGCAGTTTGTACCAGCGTGTACTGTGCACCCCTAGCTGCCAGGCTGCACAACCTGCACAGTTCACTACAGGTTTGAACCAGGTGCAGAAATTCTGAACATGTTCAGTGTTTGTCCTAGTTTCACGTCATCATCAATCTGTGAACACATGAAGATGATATATCGACACACTTGTGAGGCAGACAGTGGCATGGACCAGCTGTGGGACACAAGTGTAGTACGACTGTAAACACGTCAGTAATGTCAGTTAGCTGCCGCTCCTGTGTATGTAGTGGTACTGAACCTTCGTTACTTGTCGTCGGCATCAGTCGAGGGATGCGCTTGAAATTATAGATATGATCAGAAGGTCAGAGAAATTTGAAAGCCCTGAAATTCAGTCACAAGTGCAGTAATTACTGGATAGTGTGGTTTAAAAATGTTTTTTTCCTTTAGTGAGCATTAAAGAAAGTTGTTCCTGCGTGGACAAATAAATATAATGTTTTGTGCAGTGTGATGTAAATTTTGGAATTTTGGCTGAGGGAATATATCCAGCCTCCACCATACTGACAGTGGCTGGGTGTGTTATGTTCACGAGTTGGCTCCAGGATGTGGATGATTAATAAACAACTCTTGGTTAAGCGTTTAGTTTATCCTTCATCAAACGTGAGTAATAGTTACACATTTAGTTCTGTTCACGTTTCACAATAAGGAGGAAGACCTCGTCGCTGGGCCTCTTATATAAGAACAAAACAGCGGTGACATGCGAGTTAGTGTACAGTATGTCCCACAGGGAAAGGACACTGGGGTGTCTTGCACAAGACTCAGACACTAATAGACGAAACATTGTCGAAAAAGCCATAGGAGAGTTAATGGTCTACCTAAACAAAAACTTTAGTCGTACCAAAAGTTGCCAAAACTTCATTAAAGATCCGGCCAGGTGAACAGCTTGTCCTGGAAACATTTTGCCCCCTAACTTCTACTACTACTTCTACTATTTTTATTATTACTACTACTACTACTACTACTACTACTAATAAGGTACTCGTAGAAGCGTACACTAGACCGTTGCCAACACGATGGTCACGAGACTGTGTACTGTAGTGTACTTTCCTCCCGTCACCACACGACAGATAAATAACTTCTCTGGGAGTTGTTTCTCCCTCGTTGGAGTCGCCAAACTGACAGACAGTGTTGGAAATTAATCTTATCGTGAGAATGTAACGTACCACACTGTTGAGAAGTTAATAAAAAAAAACGTGTATTATATTATCCCTTCTGTAGTGGAGATAGTAATTACTGAACGTTATTTAGAATATGACATCTGGTCTCGTAACTAGTATATGCTTGTAGTAATTAAAGTGTTGATATTTTATTTCAAGAACGATTATTATTATTATTATTCACCATAAACGTGATATGTAGTTAAGAATGATTAAATCAAGTTTGATATCATCTACACTACCACTACCGCCACTACCATCATTACCACCACCACTTCTATCATTACCTACTACTACAACCATCCACACCACCACATATCACTATAACCACAAACACTACCACCAACAAGCTTACATACCCAATTCTTCACTACCTACCACAACCACCACTACCTACCACAACTACCACTACTCTACCACAACTACCACTACTTCCTACCTATCCTGATCTTTGTATTTGTAATTACGTAAAAAAAATCACTAAATTGGGTAACTCGTAGATGAGAGAGAGAGAGAGAGAGAGAGAGAGAGAGAGAGAGAGAGAGAGAGAGAGAGAGAGAGCCAGGTGGGTGGATCCATCAGTACCTGGTGAATATTAGTCTCGCTCTGGCCGGTAGCCATGGCAACCAAGGAACACACCCACCAAAACACCTACACACTCTCCCTCCTTCCCTCCCTCCCTCCTTCTTTCCCTCCTATTCATTCCTTCTTCCCTCCTTCTCTCCCTCCATCTACCGTCTTCCTTCTCTCCTTCCTTCTTCCCTCCTTCTCTCCCTCCATCTACCGTCTCCTTTCTTCCCTCCTTCCCTCATTTCTTCCCTTCCTTATTGTTTCTTTCTCTCCCTCCATTCATTCCACACTTTAATGTTTTAGGTATAGTCCTGACGTCACTTAAATGCTTTAGGTATAGTCCTGACGTCACTTAAATGTTTTGGGTATAGTCCTGACGTCACTTAAATGTTTTGGGTATAGTCCTGACGTCACTTAAATGTTTTGGGTATAGTCCTGACGTCACTTAAATGTTTTAGGTATAGTCCTGACGTCACTTAAATGTTTTAGGTATAGTCCTGACGTCACTTAAACGCTTTGGGTTGGTGTTGTGAATTCATGGTACGGGAGACACTAGTTGTGGATGGGAAATCGATGAAGGGAGGAAGGAAGAGATAAATGAGAGAGAGAGAGAGAGAGAGAGAGAGAGAGAGAGAGAGAGAGAGAGAGGCATACAAAATGGAGGAAAGGGAGGAGGAATGAAGGAAGGAAGAAAGGGAGGGAGGGAATGGGGGAAGGAGGGTGAAAAGGAAAGAATGAGAGGAAGGGTGGAAGGGGAGAGGAAGGGTGAAGGGGAAGGAAAGGGGGAGGGAAGGAGACCAGAGCAGGTGGAAGAAAGTTGGTAGGAGGGGGGAGGGAAGGAGGTAAGGAGCGAGGGAGGTAAGGAGCGAGGGAGGTAAGGAGCTAGGGCGGTAAGGAGCGAGGAAGGTAAGGAGCAAGGGAGGTAAGGAGCGAGAGAGGTAAGGAGCGAGGAAGGTAAGGAGCGAGGGAGGTAAGGAGCGAGAGAGGTAAGGAGGGAGGAAGGTAAGGAGGGAGGGAGGTAAGGAGCGAGGAAGGTAAGGAGGGAGGAAGGCAAGGAGGGAGGGAGGTAAGGAGCGAGAGAGCTAAGGAGCGAGGAAGGTAAGGAGCGAGGGAGGTAAGGAGCGAGAGAGGTAAGGAGGGAGGAAGGTAAGGAGGGAGGGAGGTAAGGAGCGAGAGAGGTAAGGAGGGAGGAAGGTAAGGAGGGAGGGAGGTAAGGAGCGAGAGAGGTAAGGAGCGAGGGAGGTAAGGAGCGAGGGAGGTAAGGAGCGAGGGAGGTAAGGAGCGAGGGAGGTAAGGAGCGAGAGAGGTAAGGAGCGAGGAAGGTAAGGAGCGAGGGAGGTAAGGAGCGAGAGAGGTAAGGAGCGAGAGAGGTAAGGAGCGAGAGAGGTAAGGAGCGAGGGAGGTAAGGAGCGAGGAAGGTAAGGAGCGAGGAAGGTAAGGAGCGAGGAAGGTAAGGCGCGAGGAAGGTAAGGCGCGAGGGAGGTAAGGAGGGAGGGAGGTAAGGAGGGAGGGAGGTAAGGAGCGAGGAAGGTAAGGAGCGAGGGAGGTAAGGAGCGAGAGAGCTAAGGAGGGAGGGAGGTAAGGAGCGAGGGAGGGAAGGAGCGAGAGAGCTAAGGAGCGAGAGAGGTAAGGAGCGAGAGAGGTAAGGAGCGAGGGAGGTAAGGAGCGAGGGAGGTAAGGAGCGAGGAAGGTAAGGAGCGAGGAAGGTAAGGAGCGAGGAAGGTAAGGCGCGAGGGAGGGAAGGAGCGAGGGAGGGAAGGAGCGAGGGATGGAAGGAGGGAGGTGGTGCCGTGTCTTCAGCTAGCTACACAGGTTTGCGGCTCCAGGTAGTGACAGTCATCAACGTATTATACAGGTAGGTACCATGACGTGATCACCCCAGCGGACACAGGAACACACACGGTGACGCATACACATATTATGATCAGCTCTACAGTCATACACGGATACATACACAGCCACTTACACATGCTCACAACGAGTCTGTAACACACACACACACACACACACACACACACACACACACACATACTGTATATACAATAACACAAATATACATTCTTCACATTTATTGTAATTCTGTAATATTCCGTATTTCTGTAATCAAGCTCAGGAAAATCAATAAAGTCGAAAAAAAAGGAAAAAAATAAATAAAAACATCATGCCTTTGGTTCCCGGTAAATTTGCATATTCGGTATAACTTGTATTAGCACAAAAGGACTCACTCATAAAATTATTTCTCAACTTATTCACTAAAATGCAGATGAGGTAAGAATAACGTCATAGTTACGTCAGCAGGCAATTGTGACATCATCATCATCATCATCGTTACGTCATACCCTATTATGAAATACTTTACAATACTCACAGCATGACCGATAACAAGCGTCAACCACAACATACCTGTAGAAGAGAAAATAACATTAACAAAATATAAACACGAGAAAAATGACCCTAATACTAAAAGGACAACACAATACATTACTGATCCTCGCCTCATCTTTCATAGAAAATGGAAATATAAAAAAAAAAAAAAACGTGAAATTAATCCGGCAATGAACAAAAAAAAAAAAATGTATACAGTGCAAAATATATCATTTGTAAGTACTTGAAAGCCTCTAAGACTAAGTGATACAAGTCAGTCTCTAACCTAACCTAACCTAACCTAACCCAACCTCACTTAACCCTGTAGATTCCAGAGGGTTAGGTTAAGTTAGGTAAGGTAAGATTACTATTAGGTTAGTGTGTCCACGCAGGTAGGTGAATATAAGTTAACTATCCCTTATAACTAATTCCCACTTCACCCTGTTACCTTATTACTGACCTTGACCCTTGACCTCTTGTGATGACCCCGACGGCAATCTCCCCCCCCCCTCTCTCTCTCTCTCCCGCCTTCTCACCCCCCCTCTCTCTCTCCCGCCTTCTCACCCCCCCACCCCCTCTCTCTCTTTTGCCCTTCTACGAACAGGGAATAATTTGGGGTTCCTTTTTGTCTCCTTTCATTACCTTCAGACTTCTTTCATCTCCCTCATTTCTTCACCAACAGGAGAGACGGAGGCGGAGAAGGAGGAGAAGAGTGCAGGCAAGACGGGAGGGACTACGTGTGTGTGTGTGTGTGTGTGTGTGTGTGTGCGCGCAGAGCCTTGTCCTTCCGGTTTGCTCTGCCCGCGTGTCTGTAATACCAGTTTTTTGGGGGTTGCGTGGGTGACCTATTCTTGCATGCATATATGGCTCGTGGTGGTTTGGGGGGGAGGAAGATGTGGGGGTGTGTGTGGGGGGGGGAGGAGGAGGGTGTGGGGGTGTGTGTGGGGGGAGGAGGAGGGTGTGAGGGTGTGTGTGGGGGGAGGAGGAGGGTGTGGGGGGGGAGGAGGGTGTGGGGGGGGGGAGGAGGGTGTGAGGGTGTGTGGGGGGGAAGAAGGTGTGAGGGTGTGTGTGGGGGGGGAGGAAGGTGTGAGGGGGTGTGGGGGGGGGGGAAGAAGGTGTGAGGGTGTGTGTGGGGGGATTAAGGAGGGTTTTTCCACGATGTTTTAGGCCAGAATAAACAACATAAACCCTGGTGAGATAAACATCCCAAAATGTACGTCTTCACCCCCCCCCCCCTCCCCTCCCCTCCCCCCCCCTTCTCCCATCCCGCGACTGGGAGATGGTTGTAAAATATGGTGGAGAGAGATTTTAGGACACTGTATGTATGTATGTATGTATGTATGTTTTTTATTGGGAATTAGCTCACCCTAGCACAGGTCACCAACCCACATCGGGGCTGGAGGGGCGAAAAAAATAAAAAAATAAATTGCACCTTAAATAAATACAGACAGAAAAATAAATAAAAAAGATAAAGAGTGAGAAGAGACATACATGTTGTGTTGTTAAAGTAAGAGAAACAATTGAGACCCTGCAATTGTGTGTAAATGATGCAGAAAGTCAGATCATCAACCTGGGACTTGGTCACATATGGCAGCAGGGTCTACCATTAGACAATACATTATGCTTCCAATATCTTCCCAAGCGGTAGTACCTCCTTGTTAAATAGCTGCCAACTACCCACCTACTACGATAACTATGCCCCAACAACACATCGTAAGGATATCTCCAACAATCACCACAACTTCCTCTGGCCTCAGTTTGACCTTGAAGAACGTGTGGTCCAGCTGAGGTAACCATTACATGCAACGTGTCTGGCTCACTCACCTGAGGCTGGTGAAGGTGGTGGTACAACTGCTCAATAACCCACACTGTCACCTTAGGCTTTGTGTGGGTATACCTGACACACTTATAAAGTAGATACACCCAACACACTTATAAAGTAGATACACCCAATACACACACTATTAAAGTAGGTACACCCAATACACACACTGTTAAAGTAGGTACACCCAATACACCCATATAAAAATACAATTAGTTTTCCATTGCATATGTAAATGAACGTCTTGAGTGTTCTGCTAGAATTGTAAATGCAAGTGTAAATGATTGAGTGTTCTATAGTATATGTAAATAACCGGCTGACTTTTCTTCTGTAAATGTAAATGAGTGTTGAGTTTCATTTGTAAAGTTAAAAATAGATTTAAATGCTCCTGGGATTTAAAATTTCCTCTGCAAGTCTGAGTTCTATACACTATACCGTCACTATACTGTAATTATACCATCACTATATCACTATACTGTCATTATACCGTCCCTTTACTTTCATTGTACCATAATTCTTCTGTCACTATACCGTCACCATACCTTCATTACCTTATCACTAGTGTCACTATAACATCACTATACTGTCACTACCATAACTCTCACTAGCCTTTGCGTGCGTTGCATGTTTGTCACTGTCCCTACCCCTCGCCCCCTCCCCCCTTAGAGTCGCCTGCCTCCGCATCAACGTCACGACAACAGCAAAGGTCATTTTTTTTTAACTTGTGAAATACTGGGAGGAATTCACTTGCTTTATTAAAGAAATCAATTAGTGAACTCTCTCTCTCTCTCTCTCTCTCTCTCTCTCTCTCAGCGTTGATTTTGAGGTTAAGTGTCAATAGAGTTAAAAGATCATTCTAATCACCCTAGATGGAGAATCAATCACCCTAGATGGAGAATCAATCACCCTAGATGGAGAAGCAAATCACCCAGGTTAACTAAATCTGTTAAATTATTGTTTGTGTTGCTGTAATCGGCTAAAGGTCAGATTTTTCCATAATGACTTCAGCTGGGGATAATATTTAGCGTTTGTTTGTTTGTGCTGTTGTAGTCATAGGTAGAATATCAGATTTTGTAGGTTTGAAACATCTTTAGATGGGGAAATCTGTTAAATCTTTGTTGGAGTAATAGGTCAGTAGGTCAGATTTGGTTTTCTTTTTTTTTTCACTGGCTTTAGTTGTGGATTAAGTTAGGTTAGGTTAGGTTAGGTTAGGTCAGGTTAGGTTAAGTTAAGTTAGATTAGGTTATGTTAGCAATAGTTTAAGTTAAATTAGGATAGGTTAAATGTGATTAGGTTCACGTTAGGTTTGGTAAGGTTAACATAGGTTAGGTTAGGTTAGGTCAGGTTAGGTCAGGTCAGGTCAGGTTAGGTTAGGTTAGGTTAGGTTAGGTTAAGTTACAGTTAGCGTCTTTGATTATTTGGTGAAAAGTAGTGTCTAATATGGTAATCATCAGTGAAAGAGGGTGGGGGGGGGGGGGGTGACTGCTTCTACGGTGCCATACAGAGGTGGCGGCTGGCGATGATTAAGGGACCATTCTAACACTGAGGCAAGGAAAAGAGGAACATATTCAATCTCTGTCTCTCGCCTTCTGTCTGTTTGTCTGTCTGTCTCTTCGTCTATCTATCTATCTATCTATCCTTGTGTTTGTCTATTTGTCGGTTTTTCTCTCTCTGCCCGTCTGTTATGTCTCTCTCTCTCTCTCTCTCTTGGAGGGAGAATTGAGAGGCTGGTGGTTGAGTAGAGGGTGAGTGGGAGGGGAGGGAGGGGGGGGAGGGGAGGGAGGGGGAGGGAGGGGGAGGCTTTCCCAGTTTGAGGGACGGACGACGGTCGAACAGGTAAGAACATATGAACAGGTAAGAACATATGAACACAAGAATGGAGGAGAAACTGCAGCGGGCCTGTCTAATTTAAAACCATTGCTAAGAGTTCACTCCTGGTTGGATAGTTTGAGTACCTTTGTTATATCACCTTTGTTTAACCCTGACTTCCATTTATACACTTGAATCATATCGCCCCTCACTCTACGTCTCTCAAGGGAGTGCAAATTCAGATGCTTTAACCTGTCTCTGTACTCAAGGTTCCTAAGGCCATGGATTAATCTTGTCATCCTCCTCAATATCCTTTCCAGGGTTTCGATATCCATTCTGTAGTACGGTGACCAGAACTGAACCGCGTAATGCAAGTAAGATCTCACAAGCGCAAGGTATAGTCTTAGGATGACCTCGCTAGTCTTGTAACTAACACTCATTTGTATGATGCCAAGTACTTCGTTAGCCTTGTTGTCTTGGTTTAAGATTCCTACCTAATCTGTCTATCGGTGAGGAATAATTAGTAAACTTTAATTTGGTATTCGACAGGTAACTCACGGTATTTGGTAAGTTTATCCATGTTTCGGTAAATGCTAATATATCGATTTTTTTCGGTACATACCAACATCCTGATTTCATATATTTTATGGAACGATGAGAGGAGGTAGAGAGGTAATGATGAAAGAGGGAGAGAGAGGGATAAACGAGGGAAGGAGGAGGCAGGAGTAATGGAGGAAGACGGAAAAAAGAGGGAAGGAAGAAAAAGGAAAAAAGAAAAATGAGAGAAAGAAGATATAGGAGTGTAATAATGGAGGGAAGGAGAAGGGGGGATAAAGGAAGAAAGAAGAGAGAAGGGGAATAACATTTAACAAGAAAGGATTTAAATAGAGAAAGAGACAAAATGAATAAACAAAGTAAAGACGGAAAACTAAATTAGTAGACACAGAGAAACAGGGGGGAAGTGGTCAAAAGAAAGCTAAAAGGAGAAAGCGAAAAGAAAAATAAGAGAAGAGGGACATTAGAGGAAGAGAAAACAGAAAGAAATCTAAAGAGAAAATCGGAAGTGGAGATAATGAATAAGGGAAAGAAAGAAACAGAGAATGAGGGTCAATTAAAACGAAGAGAAGAGAAAGGGAAACATAACAGGAGGAAACAACTAAAGAGAACAGAATGAAGAGGGGAAGACGAAGGAGAGGGAGAGGAGCTAAAGGTAAAGAAAGACATAGAAAGAGATGGAAAGCGAGGGTTGTAACCGAACAAAAAGACAAGATTATGGATAAAACAGCAGAAGATACGAAAAAGGAAGAGAGAGAGAGGTAATTAAAGAGAAATTAATAGAAGAAAAGATCCCACTGATAAATGAACGTACAAGAGATAGTGGAGAAGAATTAAAAAAAAAAGTTTCTCAAAGGTTCGAAAACAATTTTTTCTTGTAAGTGATGAGTAAAAATGTACACAATTAGCTCACTTAAGTTAGGCTAATTATCGGTGTATTAAAAGTTCTTACGTGTAATTTCCCCATAAATAGACAAGTGAGAACGTACTGTATCTACCTAATTGACTTAAGCCAAGATATACAAAATATTCTCAAGTCCAGCTGGGGGAGTAGCTTCAGTGAGGCAGCTGGGTAGGTTCTCACACCTGCAGTTAGGGGAGAGTTTAACTAAAGGAGCTTTGAAATTCCGGGACCTGCTCTCTGTGGTGACGCGCAATCTCATCGTTTTTAACTCAAAATTTCTATATTATTCCGTTCTTTAAGTTTCCGAACGTGAAATAATTCGAAATTGCAATAAACTACCACGAACGTATCTCTAAATAAAAGAGAATTTGGTATATGAACGCATGTACAGTCGCTACAGAGAGTATCTACAAGGTGGGGATCCGTTGAATGTCCAAATGAACACTGTGACTCCTGTTGTCTCGGAGAGTTGTCAAAATCCTTCGTCCGGTGTCATACTGTACATTCTCCCTCCAAAATTAACGACGGCTTTTCTCACCGATACAATGTGTCACAATGGACGAATATCTCCGATCACTAATTGTGGTTCCTGCATTATTACGTTGGCAAGCCTGTCTTCCTAGTATCTATGAGGTTGACAGTTATTATTTCTGGCCTTTGTTGTGATTATGATGAGTCACTGTGCTCCATCATTAGTAGAAAAAATAATGATATTAATGCAGCGAAAATATATCAACGGCCGTCAAAACAAAGAAATAATGAAACGACTTCGAAAGCGAATTTTCATCTTTGACTTCCACCTTTTATGATGAATATTAAAAAAATTCTTACATCCTCTCTGAAGTGCTAATGCCTTGAAATTATTTGCATCTTCATACACCAGATATTTAGCATTATTTTAAAGAATAACAGGTCTGCTTACCAATTGTGAGCATACTTAGTTTAAATAAATGGACAGCTACACGAACATTTTCTATGAACCAATAGGCTATTTATACAGAGGAGGAGCGTGGCTTACAGGCCAGGTTAGCGTGGAAATACTATAATACCCAAGACTCATTGTAAAACAGCTTGTAACGACAGACATGGAGAAATGTCACTTTCCGAATAATATTATAGCTATAAATCAATGTTTGTTAGGTATCTCCTTGTTGCTTAGGCCTCTGTCGTGAAGGGCGTTGATACTGCCTCGTGATGGGTACAAATGCATGCACTTCGAAAACTGCATTCACTTGTCAGGAGGCTGTGTAGACCGGCAGCGGCTCTCCATCAGCTGGACAAAACTGGTCCACATTATTATTTTTAATATTTCTAAATAACCCTACAGCCAGCTTTCAGTTATAGTTTTTTCACTTGGGAAAGTTATTAAGTTTTCTGTTTTACTTGAAATAATAATCGGATCACATAAATAAAAATATTTATTAATTATTTAAATGTTCTTCAATAAGATCATTGGGAACTCCACAGAGGGCCAGCGTTGTGTATGATGCCGAGTCATTTTTTTTTAACTAATTTATTTCAAAAGTACTGTAGATCACACTGAAAGATTAATATTATTTTACCGTAAGTATTTTTGCACCCATTATTTAATGATTTATAATAGGTACTATGTCAAATGCCGCTGATATAATTTAAGAAATTTAGTGAAGCCGTATTTAAATTGTTAATTAAAAGGCAACTAGCCAAACATAAACAGCAGTCAATAAGGCAACAAAGACCCTCACATCTCTTTAATTTCAACTGATTTTTTTTAAGTTGATGGTGAATTCTGCACAAAAATCTGGTAGAGCTGAATTTCAATATAAGTAAATATTTCTTGACTGCAAAATGATTTGAGGTAAGATATTTTAATTTTAGTATAGTTCTTAGGTGTTTTTAAAAGCTTGACAACCCTTATTTAGAGAAAGGTCATATCCTACTTGATATTTGATTTGATAACTGATATATATGGGTGTTCTGCCTGGCTCATCAGTCCAACCACGGTACGCCACTGTATCTAAGGTGCATAAATCAGCGTGGTTACTCATGACGTTATTGGTTTGGCATATGGTATCAGACTACATCCTATTACGGTACCTTATGTAGAGAATAGGTGGTATATTGCAGGTATCATGGTGATTATCAGGTGCAAGAAGAACGAAAACTGCAACTCACTATCAGAACTACTAACCGAACCGAGACTGTTGTGCGCGTGTTACTGTTTTCATGTTCAAATACATCAGACCCAGGCATATATTAAAACGTGTATGCATATGACAGAATCCTGTATTTAAACCTACATACAGAACCCTCTTTCTCCCCCTCCCCTCCCCCCCACCCTCAAGATAACATGAAGGAACATGTATACCCCCCCCCCCCCACACGTTAGAGGGAGGGACGGAGGGAGGTAAGGGAAGAGAACCGGTGCATTAAGCTCTGCCGGCAACGAGAGCCGTAAAAGAGCCGACAGAGGAAATACCGCAGAGAGCTGTCACGGAGCTTCGTTATTTATGGTCTACGGTTGTCTAGCCTGAGAGGAAGGACGCAATAACCCGTGATTTCTACAGCTGGATAAAACCACTGAGAGCATGAGTATTTTTTGTGCTATGGTAGGTTGGTTGCAAGCAAGGACGAGTGTTTCATTGCACGGATGAGTTTCAACTGCAGTGACGAATATTTGAATTACAATTACAAATATCATTCCATAAAAATCCTTAAACTACAATAACGAATATTCAATTACAATGACAGGCGAATCAGTTTCAATAAAAAATTTCAACTGCAAGGACTAATCTTTTAATTGCAATAACGAAAATCTTAATTGCAATGAAAAAATCTCTACTGCAATGACAGATGAACCTAAGCTTGCAATAACACATCATTTGATAAGCTGGTGCAACAACAGGTGATTTCTACAGTGATTTACTAACACTGACGGTAGTTTGTAAGCTACAAGCAAAGTACTGCTGTGATTTTGCCTCAATTACTCATAGTGCGTGCGTATGTATGAGCATATATGTATGAAGTGTATGAGTATATGCAACTATGTATGTATGTATGTATGTATGCATGTATGTATGCATGCATGTATGTATGCATGCATGCATGCATGTATGCATGCATGCATGCATGTATGTATGCATGCATGTATGTATGTATGCATGCATGTATGTATGTATGTATGCATGTATGTATGTATGTATGCATGTATGTATGTTAGTGTGATATACATGAAAATATAAAGAAGTATGAGCATATGCAACGCTGTGTGTGTGTGTGTGTGTGAGTGTGTGTGTGTGTGAGTGTGTGTGTGAGTGAGTGTGTTGATGATGACAGGAGAGGAATTTCGGCTAAAGGATCAACATGATGAGTATTTGAAGAGGAAAATGATACAAGACTTGCAATAACACGCGCAACATGGCAGTCTTATTGCAAGAGTTGCAAATATAATCAGATGTACCGCTGTTTTGTATGTGTAATTGGCGTGTACCATTGTTGTGTGTACCTTTGTGGTATACTGTTGTAGTGTACCGTTCCAGTATACAGTTGTTGTATTAAGCAACGGGATAGTGCGCTTATGCAATAACGAGCAACGGATTAAATTATTGGTTTATAAACCTAACATTTATATGTCAATACCTACAATAACTAGAGTGCGAGTTTATTAGTGATTGAAATTACCAGTGACTGTATAGCTTATCAATAGCTGCAACACCAAGGAACTACATGACGAACAAAATTTGCAATAACGAGGGTTTATATCAGAAAAGTCAATAACTGGTGATTGAGTACATTAGTAACTGCAATCACAGGTGACTATACCAAGAGTCGTCAAAACAGGCAACAGGGTGTACTAGTAATTAATTGCAATAACTGGAGACTGAATACACCAGCGGATGCAATAAATGACAATTGTATATATTAGTTGTTGTAATAACATGTGGCCTTACACGATTCAGAAAAGCACAAACTTCTTGGCACACTAGGACATGACAACCTAACCAAACCAAACCGTTAAGACTGGACACAAATTATAAAGGTGTATCTTAGTCAGGTTGGGGCCGATTAGGACTAGGGCCTAAATAAAGCACCTCAATAACATAGGTTAAATTGAGAATTCTTTATCAATAACCTGACCTCAATAACACAGTACCCAGCACTGCCGGTCAACCATCACAATAACTCAGTCGATGTACTGTGACGCAATGACTTTCAAAACAAATATTGGAACTAAATCATTAAATTATACAAATAACACTCAGTTAATTCCAAATGCCAGGAGTTAATTGAAAATGTTGTTGTAGATTAAGTTTCGTGTACTCCTAAATGAGGGAATTTCAACCCTCACGTGGAAAACGTTGGGCGAATCATGCTGTTGTTTACCTATTAATTATTTTAACATCATAATTAATAAACGTTAAGGCTGCAGGAAAAAACATGGAAAAGCCGTGAATAAATTTGTATAAATAACATTAAACGCGTTAGTTTATGGGGGGCGTAATTCTCAGCTTATTATGTTATTTGAATTAAAAGAGTCAGACTCGTTAAAGTGCTGTTATGTATGCCCGCTGCTGCCCGACACCATTTATTTTATTTCTTAAACTACTAAGGTTGTGCTAAGGATTCACATATTCAAGTATAAACTCGAGGAAAACTCCAAATATCTGTTTTGGTAGAGGCAAAACCTCGTAAATTCGTGTGAGTTTCATGCAAGGACGGACAAAGACATGAAGCTGTCTGTACTGGAGGAGGACGGCGAGATGCGAGCTTCATACCTTTGTTTACCTCGACTCTACGCCGAGGGCTTCATAAAATACGTCGCAAGGCTCACAGCGGCTACCGGAGGGGAAGAATATCCGCCCGTCTGTATTTTACTGCAACTATCCTCCCCCCTTTTTTATCCCCCCTCGTGGCTATCGTAATCTGGTAAAAGTTAAGGCCCCCTGCTGGGGGAATTATAATGTTCGTATAGCCTTTAATTTTAGACTGAGTCATACATTCGTCAAGGCTTGCCAGGGGTTACTACTGTCGGTAGGCGTGGCTCTGCCTCGTAAACTAGTCCTCTGGGCGCCATCCTACCCGAGTTCAAGTTCTCTCACGAGGCCAAGGGTGGGGGGCGAAATGGCCAAATCAATAGAATACAAGACTTTTTTCCAAGGGGTTAATCGCCCAAAGCTTAAACATTGCTGAATATCGTCACTTAAACAACAACTTTAAATCAAGCATCAAACACAGCAAGATAAGCTTACACAAAGGCTCAGTAATTACTTGACATAATATCTAAATTTTCCTCCCAACGTCAGCGCTTTTAGACCTTGAGAAAAAAGCTAACACGAACGCCAATCTGACTCGAACGCGCCATTACCTGCGGTAATAAATTCGACTAGAATTTGAATACATCGTTGAAGGCCTCGCGGGGCACTGGCGCGGCCTTGAAGCAGAATGCAGCTGTAGTGTGTGTGTGTCGGGATACATTACCTCCAGCGGCTGCATTTCCTTCCCAAACGAGACAGGCTTTAGAGACACCCGCACCATTATTGTTTACACCTCATTACCACAAGCAATCCAGTTGAAGGTCGTGTAGCAGAGTCTTGGGTGGCTCGCCCTCCCTCACCCTTAACTACATCACCTTTCTTATTATAGTTTATTAATATTAGGGATAATTCATGTCCAATTGCTTAATATAACGAAACCTGTATCTAATTTTCTCTCTTAATTTACGATATATTTGGCGCTTCACTCTTTAACACTTGGCATTAATATATGACGTTTAGTTTCACGTGGTTGTAGATTTATTAATGTAATTATAGACTATTTTACCCTCTTATTTATTCACCAATTCAAGGAATACTTGGCACTTTCCTCCTTACATATATAACTAACACCTGACTCTTAGTTTATCTCATTTAAATAAACTTAAAACATATTTGGTGTATACGTACATACATTTATAAATCAAAGAAAAATTAGTTACAAGTTTTCTTCAACTTATGAGAATATCTGACGTTCACAGTGAAATCTTAACTTCAATGACGTCTTTTATAGGTTCTTTGCTTGGCACTCTAGCCTAATAATAATAATAATAATAATAATAATAATAATAATAATAATAATAAAACAATAATAAAAATAATGGCGATATTAATCCACACAGTGCGTCACAAGTCATCACACATAGTGGTAGTGGAGGTAGAGGTGCTGTGAGCCTTAACTGTCATAAGGACTCTCCAGTTTACACTCTAGTTTGACTGTACACACGTTCACACACTTAACAGTCTATCGTAGTTAGTAAATATTATTGTATAGTTATGTCATAGAAATAAATCAAATCAGGCCAGTTAATATGTAGCTTACGAGAATTACAAGATTTTTTACTTAACTCCTTGAGGATGATGACTTAACCCCACGAGGACGATAACTTAACCCCTTGAGGATGATGACTTAACCTTTGAGGATGATGACTTAACCCCTTGAGGATGATGACTTAACCCCATGAGGACGATGACTTAACCCCATGAGGACGATGACTTAACCCCATGAGGATAATGACTTAACCCCATGAGGACAATGACTTAACCTTTGAGGATGATGACTTAGCCCCTTGAGGATGATGACTTAACCCCATGAGGACGATGACATAACCCCTTGAGGACGATAACTTAACCCCATGAGGACGATGACTTAACCCCTTGAGGAAGATAATTTAACCCCTTGCGAACGATGACTTAACCCCACGAGGACGATAACTTAACCCCATGAGAACGATGACTTAACCCCTTGAGGAAGATAACTTAACCCCTTGTGAACGATGACTTAACCCCACGAGGACGATAACTTAACCCCATGAGGACTATGACTTAACCCCTTGAGGTCGATGACTTAACCCCTTGAGTACAATGCCAGAGCTTTCTTTCTCACGACCGCCTGCTGCCTTGCCTACGACGAGACTGTACTCAAGGGGTGACGGGTGAGAGGAAGAGAAGAGGGGGAGTAAAAAATAAGAGAGGAAAGGGATGAGAAGAATGAAGGAGGAAAGGGGAAACGAATAAGGAGGGAAGTATGGGGGAGAAGATGTGAATGAACAATGAGGGGAAGACGAATGACGAATAAAGGAATATGAGAGAGAGAGAGAGAGAGAGAGAGAGGGGGGGGGAGGAAAGACGAGTAAGGAGAGAGGATAGAAAGAGGGTGAGGAGAGAGAGAAAGAGGGGGGTGAGGGGGAAGAGGATGGAGTGAGGGGAGGTGAATGAGAATGATGAAGGAGAAGACTGAGAGGAGAGAGAGAAGGAGAGAGAGAGAGAGGGGGGGGGGTGAGGATGTGCCTTAAAGCAGACGCCACAATAACAGGAAAGTCTTGAGTGAAGGCATTAAGCTGAAGGACTCTAACTGCCTTCAAACGACACTGAAAGGAGGCGAGACTCTTTAATTAGCCTCCTCTAGACTTATCATGCAGTTTGTTAAATGTCCAAAGGCTCATTGCGATGTGTAGAAATAACATTGCTTATACAATTTAATAATAATAATAATAATAATAATAATAATAATAATAATAATAATAATAATAATAATGCAGTCATGGGAGGTGCCAGCTCAGACGGTGTAGGTGACCTAACCCTTTGACCCACCACCACAAGTAATGACCCTACAGTCACCTGGTGGGATATACCTGTACATGACAAGATTGAACACTCTTTCTCTGTAGGTGTTTGGTCATAGTGTCACGCTTGGTCATGGTGTCACGCTTGGCCATGGTGTCACGCTTGGTCATGGTGTCACGCTTGGCCATGGTGTCACGCTTGGCCATAGTGTCACGCTTGGCCATAGTGTCACGCTTGGTCATGGTGTCACGCTTGGCCATGGTGTCACGCTTGGCCATGGTGTCACGCTTGGCCATAGTGTCACGCTTGGCCATAGTGTCACGCTTGGCCATAGTGTCACGCTTGGCCATAGTGTCACGCTTGGCCATAGTGTCACGCTTGGTGTGTTAGTTTAGCGAGTAACAAAAATATGTGACCAGATCTATTGTTTACATCAGCCGTCGCGTCCAACTTGACCTGACCTGACCTAACCTAACCTGACCTAACCTAAGTTATCCTAATTAAACCTATGCTAACTTACCCTAACCTAACCTTTCATAACTACCTAAACTAACCTAACCTAAGCTAACCTGTATGATACTGTTATACTACCTGGGAATCACTGTAACTGTATTGTATATAACTAAAATCCATACCTGTACCTGTATTTTCAATGACCTATACTTGTACTCCTGTATTTCTGAATAAACTTTGTCACTGTGTTTGTCATTTTCCATCGTTATTGCGTGCAAGAATGCCGAGGTTAACGTGTTATTGACGCATAAGCCACAGACATAATAAATCACGCATGTTTACATTGTATTTAGACATATCTGAGAAATAACATATAATGTTTTAGGTGGTTTGAAAATATGGTGATGGTAGTGATGTCTTGATAGTGTCACTGTATAAGTATGGTGATGGTAGTGTTGTTTTGATAGTGTCACTGTATAAGTATGGTGATGGTAGTGATGCCTTGATAGTGTCACTATAAGTATGGTGATGGTAGTGATGCCTTGATAGTGTCACTGTATAAGTATGGTGATGGTAGTGTTGTCTTGATAATGTCACTGTATAAATATGGTGATGGTAGTGATGCCCTGATAGTGTCACTGTATAAGTATGGTGATGGTAGTGATGTCTTGATAGTGTCACTGTATATGTATGGTGATGGTAGTGATGCCTTGATAGTGTCACTGTATAAGTATGGTGATGGTAGTGATGTCTTGATAGTGTCACTGTATAAGTATGGTGATGGTAGTGATGTCTTGATAGTGTCACTGTATAAGTATGGTGATGGAAGTGATGCCTTGATAGTGTCACTTTTCATTGCAATATAAAAATACTCGCTCAACATTTCACGAGACTTTTATTGTTAAATGTCAAAAATTACATACATACATACATACATACATACATACACACATACATTACATACATACATACATACATCATCCCGATCATCATCACCACCACCACCACCACGATCACCACCACCACCACCATCATCATCATCATTATCACCACCACCACCACCATCACCACCATTATCACCAACACCATCATCATCATTATCACCACCACCACCACCACCACCACCACCAACATCACCAACATCCCTAATACCCCAATACCCATTTCAATACGTATTCATACATTTTAATTCGCATTTTTTCACCTTCACATAAAAGAGAAGGACTGAACATTTTTAACATAACTACAGCGACACACACAAGGGGGTGGTGGCTCAACCGTGTGTACTATATAACATTAATTTACTCCACATCAATAAATGTTTGTATATGTCTACTAACACAGTCGTCAAAATGGCTTAACTCGCCTAACCTAACCTAACCTAACCTAACCTGACCTGACCTGACCTGACCTCATTTCAACTGGATAACTTTCTGACCTCTTTCCCCCCTCCCCCTTAAACCTAACCCCGTTCTGATTAAACCTAAAACATATACCACAAGATTAATAAACCATTCCGATTAAAAGTACAGATTTATAAATGATAAAACATCAACCAAAGGAAGACAGATGCACAGATAAGGTATTTAATCTCCTTCTCAGATACCATACGTGTGATGGTGTGGATTCGGAGATTAATTATATAAATCCTTTTCATCTCTCGAGGGGATTATAACGGATTTATTATGGTTGGGAATTCATGATTGATATTACGGATTAATTTTGTGTATTAGATAGTACATATATAGTAAAGTATATTATGTGTGGATATTTCTAACTGTTGTCTATCTGTCTGTCTGTCTGTGTCTGTGTCTGTCTGTCTGTGTCTGTCTGTCTGTGTCTCCACCTATATTATACTTCTTTCCCATTGTATATATTTCCCATATTTCTTTCAGGTTTTTTGTACTTCTTAATCCGTCTTAGGCAATAGTGGCTGAGAGAGAGAGAGAGAGAGAGAGAGAGAGAGAGAGAGAGAGAGAGAGAGAGAGAGAGAGAGAGTAGACAAGAAGACCAAAGAGATCTGATGGGAGAAGAGGACAATAACATCGATCAGATCAGAATACACATACAGAAATCGATGCAAGAATAATGGGGGGGGGAGAGCACTAGAAGAGGTATGCAACATAAGAAGACGAGAGAGAGAGAGAGAGAGAGAGAGAGAGAGAGGGGGGGGGGCTGAGTTTTTTTTTTATCCTAGTTAGGTTGAGTGAATTGATGTCTTCCTTCCTGGGGGTAAAAATCATGTCTTTTTATATGATATTAAATGACTTAGGAGCTCTAGGATGAGATGACGAGACGATGATGATGACGAGATGACGATGCTGCTGAGCGGTCTCTCTCTCTCTCTCTCTCTCTTTCTTATTGTTTCTATAACCTCTTTTCTATTCTCCTTCCCCTTTCTTTCGTTCTCTCCCCCCCCCTTTCATTCTTTCCTTCTCAATCCTTTTCTGTTTCTCTGTGTTTCTCTCCTTCCCTTCTCCTCTCCTTTTACTTTGTCCTCTTTCCCTCCCCTATCAATCTCTCTTTGTCGTCTTCTTTTCCTACTCTCTTTTAATCTTTCTTTCTTTCTTTCTTTCCCTAGTTGTTCTCTCTCTCTCTCTCTCTCTCTCTCTCTCTCATAAAAGAACATTTTAAAAAGTCTTGTTCATTGTAAATCAAGTGTGAACATTTTCATCGCCATAATCTTCTACTATTTCATAACAATGGCGTAAAATAGTGATATATATTTCATTGTCTATTGTGGTACGGGTGTGTGGTGGTAGTGGTGTGTGGTGGTAGTGGTGTGTGGTGGTGGTGGTGGTGGTGGTGGTGTGTGGTGGTGGTGGTGTGTGGTAGTGGTGTGTGGTGGTGGTGGTGGTGTGGTTTGTGATAGTGTGTGGTGGTGGTGGTGGTGGTTGTTGGTGGTGGTAGTAGTAGTGGTGATGGGGTTAAACACACACAGTAGCTGACAGAGAGTGGTTTAATGCACACTAGTTTACCATCAACTACTTAAAACAGTGAGAGGTTTAACAAATATATAACTAATAGTGACTAGTTTAATGTATAGAGGTGCAACGTTGCTTGGTTTAACATGGAGAGGTTTAACGCTGAGTGTCTTTCTTACCACGGTTTTATACTCTTATATAAAACACTTAACGATAATGAGCTTTTGACATAAAACCTAATTTATTATCCTATATTTTTCTTTTAAATTCTCTATTATAATATTTAATGACTGTTGGGATTTTTTTTGTTTTTACGGGATTAAGTCAATGGTCGTTTTTACAATATTAAGTCAATATTTTTGTAAACGCTAAATCTGTCTTTGTTTCATAAGATTAAATCACGATATTTATTTAATAATAATAAATCAATTAAGTATTTTACAATATTATTTCTACATTTTTTTATTCAAATATTGATTTAACAACGTAAAGTTTTTATATTTACGAGATTGAATTCGAGGTTTTTACATAAATATATAATTGGGGTTATGTACACGACTACAGGGGAAACAAGAATACTTTAGGAAATGAAAACAGCCGAGATGATTTTCTGAAATATTAAACTCAGGAGGAGGTTTCTTACAACACAAAAGCCATGAATTTTGCTCACGCTTTTTTCACAAACAAAGAAGAGATATATTTCTTTTTCTTCTCTCCCCTCCCCCAAAAAAAATTAAATAAAAAATTAATAAATAAAAAACATCAATTAATCGTCTCTCCTTTAACTCCGGGTCAATCAATTTGTAATGTACTGTAACTGGGCTGTACCTTAACCCAGTATTCCAAGATACAGTAACTGCAATACATTTCTTATAAATTCTGACCTATGTAAGAATTTCAAAAGAGATTGTGTATATTCTCACGGATATAAATCACCGAGTGTGAATTTATTTACAACAAATCGCCAACTTTGTTTTATCACGAGAATAAATAACTTTTGGTTTTATTTTAACGAAAGTAAACGACAAAATTGGAAAAAATCTGCGAGTTTCTGTTTTTTCACGAGAATAAATCACAAAAAGTTTCCCCCAAGAGTAAATCCTGTGTTGTTTTTCTTCTTATTTTTTTTCTTGTTTTTTTTCACGCTACTTCGTTCAAAATGGGATTAAGTCTTCAGGTGCCATTAACTTCGCTACTTAACCGATCTTCAGCGAAAAGTCCATTAGGTAATAAAAGGTAAATGACTTTATAATGGAACAGTGTATTTTTAAGACCTGTAGTATATATACTTTCTCCTGGTACTTTCACATATCTCCCTTAGTACTTTCCTAATATTTTCCCAAGTACTTTCCCAAGATTTCAATTAGTATTTTTCCCCAGCAATCTCATGATACTTTCCATTGCTTTCTACTAGTATTCGTTCTTGCATACTTTCTCCTGGTAAATTCCCTTTCTCTTTACACTCTCTCCAGTATTAGTGGCCTCGTACAAGAGAGAGAGAGAGAGAGAGAGAGAGAGAGAGAGAGAGAGAAAGAGAGAGAGAGCTGCCACCACGCTAATAACCGTCACTGTCCAACTTTGTGTCAAATCTGTAATTAGTGGCAAGGTGGGGAGGGGAGGGGAGAGGGGGAGAGGTGTGTATGTAGGGAGAGGGGGGAGAGGGGGAGAGGGGAGGGAGGGGAGGGAAGGGAGTGGAGGTAAATTATAACTAAAATAAAAGACAACATAAAACTAAGAAAAAATAAAACCAAAATAATAGTAAAACAAACAAAACTAAAACAAAACCAATCAAACAATCCCAAATAAAATAAAACAAAATTAAACTAACATAAACCCAACTTGCAGGTGTCTACACAAGTCACTAAAAAATAAATAAACACTTAGATGGGAGAAAATAATTTTTGTGGGAAAAAATTATTTACACAAGAAAAAAAAAACAGGAAATTATAAAAAAATAAATAATATTTTTTTTTTGTGGGGGGGTGGGGGTAAATAAGAATATATTTAATTTGTATTCTATTTTAATATTGCAATAGACAAGAAAATTGTGACAAGAATTGCTTGACTTTATTGAACGTTTTGGGATTTTTTCTTAGTAATCTTATCATACACTCGTTACCCCCCCAAAAAATATCTTTACGATTTTGTGTGAGACAATATGACACAACGGACGAATGATTCTGACAACCCTACCGAGACAACAGGAGTCGAGGTGTTCATTTTGAAATTGATCGGTCCCTTCCGTGAAGATACTTTCTGGAGCGAGTGTACATGAGGTATCTGCCCACGAACAGTACTACGACATAGGTCAGTATGGAACTAATGACACTGAACACTGACTCGTTTTCTTTGACCCTCGGAACACCCGGGATACCATTGCGCGAACAGTAAATTTTGAAACATATCATAAACTTTGCCATAACTGCACCAATATTTACCATGTAGAGACCTTGCTAAACCAAACCTAACCTAACCTAACCTAACCTAACCTAACAAGTTTAGTGCAAATTCGCAAACCTGTTCTTGAGTTATTTTAGGAGCACGCACGCACACAGAGCCGTCCTGGGGAAAATAATGACAGACCTGGGTATCAGCCTTTGTAGAGTCTTATATGGTGGGGGTATGGAGGAGGGGGGTGTGGAGGAGGGGGGGTGTGGAGGAGGGGGGTTGTGGAGGAGGGGGGTTGTGGAGGAGGGGGGTGTGGAGGAGGGGGGTGTGGAGGAGGGGGTGTGGAGGAGGGGGGTGTGGAGGAGGGGGGTGTGGAGGAGGGGGTGTGGAGGAGGGGGGTGTGGAGGAGGGGGGTGTGGAGGAGGGGTGTGGAGGAGGGGGTGTGGAGGAGGGGGGTGTGGAGGAGGGGGTTGTGGAGGAGGGGGTTGTGGAGGAGGGGGGTTGTGGAGGAGGGGGGTTGTGGAGGAGGGGGGTGTGGAGGAGGGGGGTGTGGAGGAGGGGGGGTGTGGAGGAGGGGGGTGTGGAGGAGAGGGGTATAGAGTAAACCTCCATCTTTGTGTTGGATCTTTCTTACTTGTGTCACTTAATTAATTCTCACGTTAACATTTAAACTAGGGTCTAGATACATTTTTGGCTCCATTAGTAGAGCTCTATAGTCAAGGTCGGAGTTAGGGACGTTCTCACATTAACTGACAAAATAGAGTCCCAGCATAATTTTGGCGCCATTTTGACATCCATCCATATCAGTACTGCTATTTGGGAGAGGACATAAAATTCGTTCTTACAATTACACTAGTCTTAGTGTAATTCCGACTCCATTCAGGTCAGTCGTATCTACGGTACAGTCAGTCGTAGAGATGTTTGCCCTCAGCCCCGGGTCGTGCGTGGTTCAGGAGCCTCCCAGAAAGTGGAGTGAGAAAGACTCACAAGTTGGCTGGTTTATCGTCCGCCGCCCCACCACGAGATACGAGCCTCGTAAACGAGTTTTGTGTTCTAAATCTTGCGGATATTGCACGCCCGATTGTGTCTTAGGAGGTGGGGGAGGTGTGACTGGCAGGGGGAGGAATGACGGGTAGGGGGAGGTGTTACTGGGAGGGTGTGGGGAGGGGGAGGAGGTGACTGATAGGGGTAGAGAAGTGGGGAGGAAGGGTGTTTGCTACCAGGAAGGAGGGAGGCAGGGTGGAATGAAGAAAAGAGGAAGGTGCAATGCTGCAGTGAACAGCAGGCAGTCGGGGAGGTGTAATGCTGCAGGGAACAGCAGGCAGTCGGGGAGGTGTAATGCTGCAGGGAACAGCTAGCAGTCGGGGAGGTGTAATGCTGCAGGGAACAGCTGGCAGTCGGGGAGGTGTAATGCTGCAAGAAACAGCTGTCAGTCGGGGAGGTGTAATGCTGCAGGGAACAGCTGTCAGTAAGGGAGGTGTAACGCTGCAGGGAACAGCTGTCAGTAAGGGAGGTGTAACGCTGCAGGGAACAGCTGTCAGTAAGGGAGGTGTAATTATATTTTCTTTAACCGGCCTTTAATTTATCATTGATTAACCTTTTTTTTTCATAAACAAAAATTATTCTTTTATTAAAACTTATGTGTTTCATTAATTAAGAAAGTTAATGTTTATTTTTAATTGTTTTTCAAATAAATTTTCACTAATGATGACAAGAATTTATCATCTCCATTTTCAGAGCCTTTTAACGCTCGTTTTTATTTTATATTGAAATTTCCGTAAACCAAGAGACTATACAGATATATTTATTCTCAATGTCTCGTATCAATTTCCCTCATGTCTCGTAATATTTAGTTTTATCTCGCAATGTCTCATTCAGTCTCGTGATATGTCGCCACTTTATGCAATACCTAGTGGTCTCTCCATTGTTCTCTTAAATAAATAGCAGTAACCTTTCTATGCACCGTAATCTCTCTCTCTCTCTCTCTCGCTTTACAAGACATTTTAAAACAGTACAGCATAAAACTACGATCACACGCCTTGCACTACATCATCTCACAAAACTAAGACATTTTTCAACGCCATACCTTTCTTGCTAAACTCGAAAGATTTTGCATCATAAAAGCATCTTACAACAATACAGTATCTTACGGTTTCTTGCAACACCAAATTATCACATCAACTCGCCGTCAGATATCACGTGATATAATCTTTTGCAATATTTTTACAGCCTCTTGCAATACTTTAGGATATCACAACAAGTCATCTCTCTGAACAACATTACATAATCTTACAACACAATTACAGCATCTTGCAACACAATTACAGCATCTCGCAACACAATTACAGCATCTCGCAACACAATTACAGCATCTTGCAACACTATTACAGCATCATGCAACACTATTACAGCATCTTGCAACACAACTACAGCATCTAGCAACACTATTACAGCATCTTACAACAGTTACAGCATCTTGCAACACTATTACAGCATCATAAAACAATTACTGCATCTCGCAACACAATTACAGCATCTCGCAACACAATTACAGCATCTCGCAACACAATTACAGCATCTCGCAACACAATTACAGCATCTCGCAACACAATTACAGCATCTCGCAACACAATTATAGCATCTTGCAACACAATTACAGCATCTCGCAACACAATTACAGCATCTTGCAACACTATTACAGCATCATACAACAATTACAGCATCTTATACCAGTTACAGCATTATGCAACCCATTTACAGCGTCTTACAATGTTGTTACCACATCCTGCAACACTTTAGGATGCAGCAACACGCCACCGTCCATGACAACACCGAGTAATCTTGCAAAACTAATACCTACGTCATGTCAGATCAATTTCCGGACAACCATGAGCCGATCAACAGGATAGGAGGATCAACAGAGGAGGGTCAACAGAGGACGGTCAACAGGGAAAGAGAATTAACAGGAACACGAGAACAGTAACCTATCTTGTCCACGATACCTTCACCAGGTAAACTACACAGGTAAATTAGGGTCATTTCTTCCCTAATTTGTTTTACTTTTTTCGATCACGGGAACAACTACACCGGCGAGTCTCGTGTTACCTGAGCAATTAGCTTCGTTTTTGGATATTAGCGGCAGCAGTGGGCGGTGGGTTATGGGCGGTGGGCAGGGTATGGTGGGCGGTTGGTTAAACTCGTGTCTATACTTAAACCCCCACGCGTGTGTGTGTGTGTGTGTGTGTGTGTGTGTGTGTGTGTGACAGACAAACAGAGAACCAGACAGATACACACATACACACACAATCAAAACAACAACAAAAACAGCCTCTATAATTATACTCATCTCTATAATAAGACTCCTTAGTTATAATACGTTCCCAGTAGATTATACCTGATATAATTATACGCTTGGCTCTCACTGAGGTATAACTAATATAAATTATACTCAAGTACCGCCTAGCTGTCTCTTAGTATCCTCAGGGCAAGAAGTCTTACCTAGGAAAAGAAAAAAATATATATAACACACAAAAATATACGATAAAATAATAACAGTAATAATAATATACACAACTAATACCGTATATATATATTTTTTTTTCAAGGAAGATGACAATATATCAGTGTCTCCCGTGTAACCTAGAAGGAAAATAATAACAGCAAGGGTTTTTCATATGAGGTCAAAGGTCATATATGTTTTTTTTTCTCGTGATTTTCCATAACGTTAAGAAAAATATAATAATCATGTATCGTGTTAACATTTTTTCTTCATATTCAAATATATCTCTAAATTACGTAACAATTTCACTGCATTTTATTGAATCTCTCAAAGTAAATTTTTTTTTTTGCTTTTAAGGCCCACAACTCTATGACAAGGTATTGCTTTCGGTGTGTGTGTGTGTGCCATGGTACCAGTTCACGGGCAGGGTTTACGCAAGCTGGGATACTGCTCACTTTATTACCAGTTTCCAATTTTGTTCCAATTTTGTTTTTATAATTACAAAACAGACAAATAAAGAGATGATTCCCCCCCTCCCCCCAGAAAGAAAAACAACAATAAACATAAAACATGTATTCGAGTCTGAACAAAATAAACGACCACTTCACAACAACCCATTATTCCAAGATGACAGAGACACTTCTCCTTACGTCTGGCTCAAGAGACATCTCTCCCTGTCTTACTGAACGAGAGACTGACTGAAAGAGTAGACCGACTGAGTGGACTGACTGAGTGGGTGGACTAATTGACTGACTGAGTGGACTGACTGACTGGGTGGACTGACTGAGTAGACTGACTGAGTAGATTAACTGACGGGATGAATTGACTGACAAAGATTGTCTGACTGACTCCCTCTCCTAACACAGCAGTACATCAGGGTCTTGTTCACAGTTACTGGCATTGTAATTTATGTAGTTGTTTATTTAATTCAATTTAATTTACTACTACTACTACTACTACCTTGTATAAAACTACTTAGCGCTGACCTAGTTCCTGTTGGCCCCCGGCTGATGGTCTCTCTCTCTCTCTCTCTCTCTCTCTCTCTCTCTCTTATTGCTATTACTACGTATTTGTTGTGTACATGAGCCTAGCCCTTGGTGTGTACATGAGCCGAACCCTTGGTGTGTACATGAGCCGAACCCTTGGTGTGTACATGAGCCTAGCCCTTGGTATGTACAGGAGCCAGAGCCTAGCCCTTGCAGTGCACACAAGCCTCTAACACCCTGTGTACCCAAGCTGTGTCCACGTCTCGCAGGGGGCCGCAAGTGTAGCTGTGTATTAATAATTTACGGTAATCAACTTGGACCAAACACTACTCCAGCTCCTGCAGTTATAATTCACCGCCATAAACTTGTGTATATACCAGGCTAACCACTCCGTTCTACTGCCTAAATAATTTACCATGATGAACCAGCATTATATACTCGCTTTACGGCCGTCCTCTTAACTTAGGGAATATTGAAATAAATTTGAAATAATTGTGGAGGAAATGTTCTATCCGCTCTCCAGGACGATATAACTAGTATGTCATGATAGATTTTTGTATATATTAACCAAACGATACTCGGCATCTACACTAATTTGTAACAATTTTGCCACAATTTACAATAATTTACTCTTCTGGGGACTAGATCTATAATAAGATTTTTTTTTTATCACCAACAGAGTAAAATGAGTAGTTCCTCTGCGCCTCTGAGAAGTGTGTCACCAGTACGACAACCTCTGGCAGCGCTGCCTGAGACACGATGTATGCTATACGGTGGGCAGACTTAATTAATCTATTCCCTTCCATTAATCATATTGATGGATGGCGCCTCTCCTGCCAGTGTTATGAGGGAGGTCTTGAGGCCCCAGCAACAGAGAGTTCCTGTCAATTAGGTGAGACAGTTATTTCTTCTTTATGACTGGTACAGTTTACCCATGACATAATACTGCGTCATTGCAAGTGTTCACATTTGTTGATTGATTATTTCCGTGTTACGTAATAATCTACCTACGTTACGGTACAATTTTTTGAAGAACAAAAGAATTAAAAACAAAGTTACCTACTTAATAATAATAATTGGGATATACAAATAAATACTACAATATAACTTTGATTTGGCACCACTGTAAAGAACTTATTATTTTCTTGAAACGGGGAACTGTAAAATACACCAACACCTTCTACACTAACACCTTCTACACCAACACCTTCTACACCAACACCTTCTACACCAATCACATCTACACCAACACCTTCTACACCAACACCTTCTACACCAACACCTTCTACACCAACCACATCTACACCAACACCTTCTACACCAACACCTTCTACATCAACCACATCTACACCAACCACATCTACACCAACACCTTCTACACCAACACCTTCTACACCAACACCTTCTACACCAACACCTTCCTCGAGTTAGGGATAATTATCTACCACCAAATCCTCTTTATTTTGTGGTTATTAAGAAGCAGGAACACAACAAACGTATATCAGGGCCCAACAACTACAAAAATAAGTATAACAAAATAAATAAATCAATTACCATAGACTTCACAACCCCCTCAAACAAGAGATCAACATTTAGTGCATCATGTATTGTGTAAAGTGAACTATAAAATGATAATAATTGCCCTTTGTGTTTGAGGGCTCTAAGGTTTTAACTCTGCTGCACACACAACAACCTAGGATGACGAGGTGTATGACCCGGGGCGTCAAGGAGTAGCCCAGGAAAACCGGACAACTCCCCAACCGCACTGGCATAGCCTTTAGACAGACGTATACATCAAGCTCATTAACTCAAAAGAAAACCATACGTAAAATAAGATTAATAATAAAAAATAAATGCCACACACCTCTAACCCTCCCTTCAGCCCACCTCCAGCCCCCAACCCTCCCTCCACCTACACCTCCAGCCCCCAACCCTCCCTCCACCCACCTCCAGCCCCCAACCTTCCCTCCACCTACACCTCCAGCCCCCAACTCTCCCTCCACCCACACCTCCAGCCCCCAAACCTCCCTCCACCTACACCTCCAGCCCCCAACCCTCCCTCCACCCACCAACTCAAAACAAATGACGAACGCTCCGACCTAAAGGTGAAGAGCGACTCATTGAGCGACCTCTACCTGCCATACAAGGTCACAAGTATGATAATCTCGGCCGTAAGCCAGAGGCACCTGGGCCTTATCCTCTTGTCTGGTAGCGGCGTTGAATAGTTGTATAACGAGACCTACTCTAGAGGTCGCTGAATGGTGAGGTAATGAGGTGTTCTCCTCAGAGGCCGCGGCGCTAACACCAGAGGCCGAAAAGCAGTACATAGAGGGTAAATAATTAAACGCCCACACCTGTATGGTCGACCCGCGCTTCAGACATTCCAGTGGCCGGCCGGAGGTGAAGGTCTGTTTTACCCATTGTAGCGTGCTGACGGTGCTGTGAACGCTGGGGTGTTGTATTGAGACGTGCTGACGGTGCTGTGAACGCTGGGGTGTTGTATTGAGACGTGCTGACGGTGCTGTGAACGCTGGGGTGTTGTATTGAGACGTGTTGACGGTGCTGTGAACGCTGGGGTGTTGTATTGAGACGTGCTGACGGTGCTGTGAACGCTGGGAGAGGATTGGGGTTAAAAGTAAACTCCGAGAGAAAATAAAATGTAAGTGAACGCTGGAAAGAAAATTGCTGTGTTATCTTCAAGTGAGAGGGAAGTGAGAGGGAAGTGAGAGAGGAGTGAAGGAGTGAGGAAGAAGTGAGAGAGGAGTGAAGGAGTGAGGAAGAAGTGAGAGAGGAGTGAAGGAGTGAGGAAGAAGTGAGAGAGGAGTGAAGGAGTGAGGAAGAAGTGAGAGAGGAGTGAAGGAGTGAGGAAGAAGTGAGAGAGGAGTGAAGGAGTGAGGAAGAAGTGAGAGAGGAGTGAAGGAGTGAGGAAGGAGCGAGGGAAGGAACTGAGTTGTGAGAGAGTAAGAAAATGGAGAGATGTTAGAGATAAGTAAAGGATAAGGAATTCAGACGCCATTTTGGAAAGCTATCTTTGTGCCTTAGCTTAAGTCACCCATAGAAATATTTTCATAGCAGAAGGTGAAAATAAAGCTAACTGAAAGGAAAGTTAAGATTAGTTAAAGGAAAGTGAACATAAGCTAAAGTAAAGATAAAGCTAACACAGAAGGGGGGAGAGCTGATGAAGCTTATTTTACTGTGGGAGGTTGCTGGTGGTGCGGTGCTGATAGCTGAGTGCGTCACTGGCGGGTCTGTTCACGACAGCTCTCTCTCTCTCTCTCTCAGCTGTCCCTTACCTTCACTCATAATACATATCAGCTGTTTTATGTTAATGTTTACATCAGATCAGCTGTTTCTTCCCTTCGGTCACAATACACATGATCAGTTTCGTGTCGACAGGAAGCCCCCCTCCCTTCCCCTCCCCTCCCCTCCCCACTCTCCTGATCGTCATTTTTCCCTCCCAGCGGTTCAAGACAATACAAATATCCCTTAAACCAGCTGCTCTCACCTTTCAGACGACAGCAACAACAGCAGTAATAAAGAGAACAGCAGCAAAATGAGAGGGCTTCCGTTCTTGCATTTTATGTTCGTGGGAAATAACATAGGAGCCGACGTTCTCTGCTGGGGCTGCCAAGGCGGGTTCATTATTACCGTTTCTCTCCTGCAGTGTATCACCTGTACCATGATCTCTCTCTCTCTCTCTCTCTCTCTCTCTCTTTCCTTCTCTCTCCCGGGTGATAATTGAACGAACGTCGTTGAGTCTCTTTAATCTTGTTCTAATTTCATCAACGTCAGAAAAAACGCTCAGATTTCATTCTCATTTTCCCTCAATTTGATGCATATTCTTAACACCATACGAGTCAGGTTACGAAACTTATGATAATGAATAATAAAATAAATAATTTGGTCGTATTGCATATTGTATCTTAAAATGTTAAATATATTAATATAATTTACATATAAAACATTTACTTATACAATCGTCCACCACAGTTTTTAAGTCTTAATATAAATGACAAAACCTGACACCTGGACAATTAGGCTTAACAACCCCCCTGAACTATTGCTATGCTCGGCCCTACCGTCTCCGCTCAGCTTTTCATAAACTTTTCATATTTTCGACGTCTCTTCCAAACTACCTCCTCAATTTTCCAGAAACTTTAATGAAAAGTTCCTTGGATGGTCCTTCCTCATCACTGCGTCTGAAGGTAGACAAGGCCACACACACACACACACACACACACACGCACGCACGCACACACGCACACGCACGCACGCACTTAATCTGTGCTATATCCGTTTTATTTTCCATTACATGAAAATAATTCCACAAAACACTGAAAAAAAATAACTGATTGGAGTTGACTTTTAAAAGGTTTAATCTGGAGGTGTTAACGAATTACTTATAAAGTGAAGGACACAGGTATTTAGTGTTAGTATATTAAAATGTATACATACTGCAAAATACAAATATGTGTTAAAATATACGATCCACTTACCCAGGTATTCTTATTCCATTCAAGGGTCAATTCTCGCCTCACATTAAAGTAAATGGACAAATATTACTACATATTAGAAGAAATAAGGAAGAAATTAAGAGATAAGAAATTCCAGTTCAAAATATCATCTGTGAAAACCTAAAAAAAAAAAATAATCCATTGAAATTATGACTCTACATGTCACTGGGTACGTTCCTTGTGTTGTACTCAGCCAGCAGTACTCAGGTGGCAATATTCAGGCAGTAATACTCAGTTAGCAGTACTTAAACAGTAGTATTCATGTTGCAGTACTCAGACATCAGTACTCTGGCAGTAGTACTCAAGCATAGATTTATGGAAACAAATTAGTTCTATATCCAAATTTATTGAGTTTTTTTATTAAGGTATGACTGATGACGATGAAGACAACGAAGTAGAATGATGACCAAGACAACGAAAAAAGACGAAGAAGAAAACGAAAACTAAAAAAAAAAAAAAAACAGTAGAATGTTCACATTTAATTCAGCATATGAAAAATGTTTAATACATCCTGTAAAACTGTATAAACTATCACAAAATTATTTCCGTATAGTCTAATAAAAACAAACATTTACCTCAAAGGACATATTGTAAAAATTAATGCTATTAATTTAGTCGATTCTATGGTGAGGGTAATGTAATCACCATGTGTGTGTGTCCACTATCCTCCACTACTCCCAGCACCTCCCCCTGACAGACCTCTTCCAGCCCTCAACACCCCCCCCCCCCTCCCACCTCCCGTTGTCCCACAGCAGCGACACAACGGGATCAACGTGAACCTCTTCTCCACTCCTACGTACTCTCAATCCTTACTTTCTCTGGCTCTCCCTAGACTTTCTCTGGCTCTCCCTAGACTTTCTCTGGCTCTCCCTATTTTTTGACCTTTCACTAGACTTTAATTGGCTCCCTTTTCCTTCTTTATTACTTTTTTCCCTCTCTTCTTCCTCCTCATTCCCTCCCCTTTCTTTGACCTCATCTCTCTCTTTCTCAACCTCTATTCCTCTTTTATCTCCTTTTTCCTTCTTTCTCACCCATTATTCCCCACTTCCACATCTTTTTTTCCCCGGCCTTTTCTAACTCCCCCCCCCCCCCCAGACTACTCACCATTTCTTCAAGGATTAAGACATTTGATAACCTTTTAACCCGGAAGGAGCCTCAATGCCTCTTTTTTCACCGCTCTAGCCCCTTCCCTCACCCCCCCTAACACATTCTTCCTCAGCTTCTTACACAACTTTGTCGGGTTTTTTTTTTTTTTTGGGGGGGGGGGGACTTGTTTCCTTTGGAGTTGGTCAGCCTTACTTCTTTCGGACTTTTTTTCCCGAACATGTTTCCTGGGTTTGTTTCCTTTGGATTTGCTTCATTTGGACTTGTTTTCTTAGATTAAATTTCTGGAACTTGTTTCCTTGCACAAGTTCCTTCTGGGAGGGTAAGCCTGCTGCAGCGAGGAACTGCATTTACGGAGTTGGCTTTGTCATCCGCCAATCCATCCTACACAGGCTAACTGAAATGCCTGTTGGGATCAACGAGCGCCTCATGACGTTCCGAGTCCCACTGAATCACTCACGTCATGCCTTCTTCATCAGTTCATATACCCCAACACTGGATGCAGAGGATGACATCAAGGAGGCCTTTTACGCCGACCTTGACAGTGTGCTAACCTCTATCCCCAGAGAAGATAAGGTTGTGATCCTTGGTGACTTCAATGCCAGAGTTGGCAGAGATGCTGACACATGGCAGGGAACCATAGGGAGAAACGGAGGAGGCAAGTGTAGTTCCAAAGACCTACTCCTCCTCAACAAGTGTGCTGTACAAACCTCACTATCACCAACACCTTGTTTAGGCCCGCCAAGTTCAAGGGTTCTTGGCAACACCCACGATCTAAACATTGGCATCTCATTGACTTCATCATTGTCAGGCAAAGAGATCGTCGAGATGTCCTCATCACCCGAGCCATGTGTGGCTCAGACCACAGTATGACACAGACCATCGGCTCGTCAGAGCCAAGCTCTCACTTCACGTCGCCCCACAACGGCGAAGGCAAAAAGACTTCAAAAGAGGTTTTAACACCAAGCGTCAGGAGGATCGAGCGGTAGCACATGCTTTCAGAGAACAGCTCGAACAGGGAGGCTGATAAATAACCCAAAACCCAGTGCCTAATGAGGTGTTCTCGACACTGTCATGACAAAAACCTGCAGAGACCCTCGGCCAGATCTAAAGAATACACCAGGACTGGTTTGTTAAAAGTGACCCGGAAATCAACGTTCTCATCGATGGTAAACGTTGCTGCTTTCAATGGCTGGCAGAACAAGCCTCAGTCTCGGACCAAAGCTGATACCTTCCGCAAGAAGAAAACGATGACCCAGCACGAACTTCGCAAACAAAGGAACGAATGGTGGCAAAATAAAGTGTGTGAAACGCAAAAAAATTGCAGATCAATACAAGATGTGCAAATTTTTCACTTCCGTTAACGCAATCTATGAGAGAGAGAGAGAGAGAGAGAGAGAGAGAGAGAGAGAGAGAGAGAGAGAGAGAGAGAGAGAGAGAGAGAGATTGTACGACCAGAAAAAAATATAAAAATGCCCAATTCCAAGAACAGAAAATGGCTAACAATTTAGATTTACATAAACTACAATACCCTAAAATTTAAGCTCCCCCCCCCCCCCCACCCAAATCTTCTTCCCTTCCTCACTCCCCTTACTCCTCCGCTCTTCTCCCCCTTACCCCTCCGCTCTGCTCCCCCTTACCCCTCCGCTCCTCTCCCCCTTACCCCGGAACTCAAGATGGAAGTGGCAATTTAAAAGAACGTTTCCTTACTTTCAAAAGAATTAAATCTTCATATAGCTCAGTTCCAAAAGATAAGGGAGGAAGAAGTTACGGTGAAACGAGGAGAAGAAAGAAAGAAAGAAAGAAAGAAAGAAGAATAAGAAGGCCTCACATGACGTGGCTCCTCTGCATATACATCAAAGTTAAGTGACTGAAGTTAGGAACAGAGGGAAGACGTTAACGAAGATGGAAGCGAAAATAAGGAGAGGAAAAGAAAGAAGCAAATAAAGAGAAAAGTCAAGAAGAAGGAATTGAACAAAATGGGAGAAAACAATGAGTGACGAAAAGGAAGAACGGAAATAAGGAAAGGTAACGTAAAGAAGAAGGAAGAAAGAGAATGAGAGAAAGACAAGACGAAGACATTGAGGAAAAGAAGACAGAAAGAAGACAATAGGGAAGAAATTAACGTTTCAGACACAGGAAGAGAAGACAAGACAGAGTGGACAGACAGACAGATACACAGACAAACAAGACAGAGACAGACAGACAGAGTGGTACAGACAGAGACAAACAGCCAAGACAATTTTATTATACCCATATTATCAACCTTAAAACAGCTCCATCCACACGACACATCCATCCACACGGCACATCCATCCACGCGGCACATCCACCCACACGACACATCCACCCACACGACACATCCATCCGCACGGCACATCCATCCGCACGGCACATCCATCCGCACGGCACATCCATCCGCACGGCACATCCATCCGCACGGCACATCCATCCGCACGGCACATCCATCCGCACGGCACATCCATCCACACGACACATCCATCCACACGACACATCCATCCACACGACACATCCATCCACACGACACATCCACCCACACGACACACCCACCCACACGACACATCCACCCACACGACACATCCATCCGCACGGCACATCCATCCACACGACACATCCATCCACACGACACATCCATCCACACGACACATCCATCCACACGACACATCCATCCACACGGCACATCCACCCACACGGCACACCCACCCACACGGCACACCCACCCACACGGCACATCCATCCACACGACACATCCATCCACACGACACATCCATCCACACGACACATCCATCCACACGACACATCCATCCACACGACACATCCATCCACACGACACACCCACCCACACGACACATCCACCCACACGACACACCCACCCACACGACACACCCACCCACACGGCACATCCATCCACACGGCACACCCACCCACACGACACACCCACCCACACGGCACATCCATCCACACGGCACATCCATCCACACGACACATCCATCCACACGGCACATCCATCCACACGGCACATCCATCCACACGACACATCCATCCACACGGCACATCCATCCACACGACACATCCATCCACACGACTCTATCCACCACCAACTAAAGAAGGTGAATCACCCTTTTCTCTGACCTACATTTGAACAGGTACAGCTGTAACCATCAATGATTCATTCTGTAGCTCTCAAACACTGTATCAATCATCTATTATTTATGTATTTTAAGATCAGATACAGCGGAGGTACACACACACACACACACACACACACACACACACACACACACACCAGAAGTAATGTTATGTGGGTCATCTTTTTTTTTCTTTCTTGACATTTTCTTAGCTTTCTGATTGTCTTTGTCCCTCTCTTCTGTACCTTTGTTATTCTCTGTGTCTGTCTGTCACTCTTTTATCTTGTTCTCTCTACCGCTTTCTATCTTATTTTTCTATCTTGTATTAGTTTCTCTCACTTCTTTGTTTATCTTCTTTATCTCTCTTTTATCTTTTCTCTATTACCGCTTTATACCCCTCCACCTCTCTCTCTCTCTCTCTCTCTCTCTCTCTCTCTCTCTCTCTCTCATTCTCTCATTAACAACAATAATGAAAATAGAAAAAATCAACATTAAAGAGAGAGAGAGAGAGAGAGAGAGAGAGAGAGAGAGAGAGAGAGAGATAAAAGCGAATCCACTGCATCATTTGCCTCGGGAGAAAGAAAATAAGAGATAGGTGAAGAAATATGAGACTTTTCCTCCAATATTTACCTTTAAGATAAGAGAGAGAGAGAGAGAGAGAGAGAGGAATAGTTTTATTGCCTCTTTTCTCTCGTTTCACCTACATTATTTTTTATTGATATTTTTTTCTTAGTTTTTCTTTTGTTTCCATTTTAATATATTCACTTTTTTTTTTTACCTAAATTGTTTTTATTTTAATTTACACCAGATCCAGGGCCAGAGAGCTTAACACAACTGACATAACCAAATATTACCACACATCTGACTAGCCCTCCCAGTATCACCACACACCTGACTCGCCTTCCCAATAAACATACTTTCCAATATCTCTATAAATTTGGCAATCTCAACACCAGACACCCGACTGAATTTAACATCACTGCACACGTGACTGAACTGCTCCATGACACTACACACCTGACAACTCTCCATGACACAACACACCTGACAACTCTCCATGACACAACACACCTGACAACTCTCCATGACACTACACACCTGACTAATACCAAAATCTCTCTGCAATATGACACTACAGGAGACTAGGAGACCAAGTTCCCTGGTGTACTTGCTAAGACTTAAACCATAACAGATCTAAGGACGTCAAATTATGGATCCACGGACGTTAAATCAAGTCCAGCTGGCTTCAAGGACGTCAATTATGGGTCTACGGACGATGATAAACCAAGTCCACCAGTTTGCTTCACGAATGGCAAAACACAACTGCAAAAATTTATATAACAAGTCCAGTTAACAATATTACGGACGTTAAAACAAGTCCAGATGTCTTTCCTGTCGCTTAGATAACGTCCAGTTGGGTTGAAGGACGGTAAAACACGCACACGCGGGTTTACGGACCGCAGAAAAACGTCCCGGTGCATTTACGAACACTACAATACATCCAGGTATGTTCACAGACACTAAAACACTTAAAAACGGACGCTCAAAACTACTGCTCACTGGTGAACGTCAAAACAAGTCAAGGGGATTTTATCATCAACGAAATGGATCAACCTGGTTATCAATCACCCGCTGCTCTGCCCAGTCCATATTGGAGGCTGGACCCCCCCCCCCCCCGGATAGCCTAGCCGGGCCCCCTGCATAGCCTAGCTGGGCCCCCCTAGATACCTCAGCCGGGTCTCCTGGGTTAGCCTAGCTGCCCCCCCCCCCCTTGATACCTCAGTCGGGTCTCCTGGGTAGCCTAGCCGGGCCCCCCCTAGATACCTCAGCCGGGTCTCCTGGGTTAGCCTAGCTGCCCCCCCCCCCCTTGATACCTCAGCCGGGTCTCCTGGGTAGCCTAGCCGCCCCCCCCCCTAGATACCTCAGCCGGGTCTCCTGGGTAGTCTAGCCAGGGCTGTTGGTCATACTGCTCGGGACAGATATGAGAAGTGTGTTAACAGTGTGACTCTACCAAACATGGCAGTCGTGGCGTCATCTTGTACTAACGCTGGAGTGTAAAGGACAAACTCGTGAGCTTCCATTCCCTGTCAAAGCGATAAATTAAATAAAACAACCAAGCCAAGCCGCCCACCCTCCTTGGATTGCCCAGCTAACCCAAAATAATGACCCATTCCGCAACTGTTATCCGCTACCCTAGTAAATAATACGAGATTGTGGATATCCTCTCTCCTAGCAGATAGGGATTTTGCGGATAACTACCACCCGCTTAACAGATGTGTAATAGTAAACGCGGTTGGAGCGGTTATCTGCTATCCGCTCTCCCAGCAGGTCCAGCAGAAGGTGGTTCTTAACGCTACTCTATATGCTAATGGAGCTCGTTCACTATAACACCGACGGCGACATCCTGAACCCGCGTATAATTCCTTTCATTAATTATAAGTTTAGGGGGAGCACGGACCCTTTAAAGGACGAACTCAAGGAGCACGGACCCTTTAAAGGACAAACTCAAGGCGCACGGACCCATTAAAGGACAAACTCAGGCTCCAGTTGTCTTGGTGAGTGACATTAGCGTATCAGGGACCACCAAAAATAGGTTCATAACTTTAATCCTTTCAGTTACAAAAATTAATTCACAACGTTTCAAGTAAATGCTCGAGGATGAGTGAGGGGTGAGTGAGGGGTGAGTGAGGGGAGAGGGGCGAGTGAGGGGTGAGTGAGGGGAGAGGGGTGAGTGAGGGGGAGAGGGGTGAGTGAGGGGGAGAGGGGCGGGAGAGGGGTGAGTGAGGGGGAGAGGGGCGGGTGAGGGGTGAGTGAGGGGAGAGGGGCGGGTGAGGGGTGAGTGAGGGGAGAGGGGCGGGTGAGGGTTTGGATGACGGGTGGTTTAGGGGTGGATGATGAGGGGGTGAGTGATGGGTGGATGAGTGGGGTGGGTAAGAGGCGGATGAATTTAAGGTGGTGGCCCGACCTCCTTTTCGTCCTTGCAATCATTCTCCTTTACGTCCTTCCTTGCCGTAATTCCTCTTCTTCTTTCCGTCCCATCAACATCTCTCAAAAACTTCTCGCTGAAATCCTCTGTTCCCGTTCCTCTTTGAAGTCTCTCTCTCTCTCTCTCTCTCTCTCTCTCTCTCTCTCTACGTTGTCTTTATCCCCTCTTTCATTTCCAGACCTTTCGCACCTACCGTTTCATCTCCCTCCTCCCCCCCCCTCCTCAAGCACCACCAGCAGCAAGTGACTCTCTTAACTTGTCCTCTTAAATCCAGTGAACACCTCCCTCTCTTCCTCACCCCCCCCCTCCCTACTCCCTCTCTCCCTAATCTTGTTTTTTTTCCTCCCTTTCTCTCTCTATCTTTCTTCCCCCTTTCCTTCCTCTCCCTTTTTCTCTTTCTCCCTATCACCCCTTCCCCCCTTCACAACTCGTCACTCTCCCTTTTCCCATATTTTCATTTTCTCTCCTTTTCCTTGTTGTTCCCTTTCTGTTTTCCTCTCTCCTTATGTAATCTCTCTCTCTCTCTCTCTCTCTCTCTCTCTCTCTCTCTCTCTCTCTCTCTTTCTCTCTCCTCTTAACACCATCATTTCTCACTCCCCACACCTTCTCCCCCTCCCCACACCTTCTCCTCCCTTCCCCACACCTCCTCCCCTCCCCACACCACCTTCCCTCCCAACACCTCCTCCCCTCCCCACACCTTCTCCTCCCCTCCCCACACCTCCTCCCCTTCTCCACACCTTCTCCCCTTCCCCACACCTCCTCCCCTTCCCCATCACCTCCTCCTCCCTTCCCCACACCTTCTCCTCCCTTCCCCACACCTTCTCCTCCCTTCCCCACACCTTCTCCTCCCTTCCCCACACCTCCTCCCCCTTCCCCACACCTCCTCCCCTTCCCCACACCTCCTCCCCTTCCCCACACCTTCTCCTCCCTTCCCCACACCTTCTCCTCCCTTCCCCACACCTTCTCCTCCCTTCCCCACACCTCCTCCCCCTTCCCCACACCTCCTCCCCTTCCCCACACCTCCTCCCCTTCCCCACACCTTCTCCCCTTCCCCATCACCTCCTCCCCCTCCCTACACCTCCTCCCCCTTCCCACACCTCCTCCACCTTCCCACACCTCCTCCCCCTTCCCACACCTCCTCCCCCTTCCCACACCTCCCCTTTCCCACACCTCTTCCCCCTTCCCACACCTCCTCCCCTTTCCCACACCTCCTCCCCTTTCCCACACCTCCTCCCCTTTCCCACACATAAGCGCCGGAATCAAGTGACCCTCTAAACTTACTCCTCTAAATCCAGTGAGCGAACATCTCCCCTCTCCCCGACCTTCTCCCCTCACTTCCTCTCTCCCCTTTTATTTATTTCTCTCGCTTTATTCTATTCATTCTACCCTCTACCTCTTCTCCTGTTCCCCGCCTCATACAACACACACACACACATGAGAAACCCTCGTCATATGCTTTCATTGTTCGCAGAGCACAACGTCTCTCTCTCTCTCTCTCTCTCTCTCTGGTACTGGAAGCAAGTGGCCCACCCACTTAACACCCCCCCCCCTCTCTCTCCTTCTTCCCATCTTCTACTTTACTTCACCATTTCTCTTCCTCCCCTTCTTCCATTTCTCCTACTCTTCTTTTACCGAACCTCCTTTTACATCCTCCCTCCCCCCCCCACTCCTCCCCTCTCACCCACTCAGGTAGCAGAAGCAAGTGACCCTCTCAACTTGTTCCACTCTATCCGGCAAGTGCCTTCGGCCCCAGAGTGTCGAGAAGTTATGGTTATCTATGCTCTCACCCGAGGGCCTTCCTAGGACACATTCTATGGTAGGAGCTGGGATAAATGAGCTAGGAACTAGGATACATACGCTGGGAATCGGGATACATACATACGATAGATGAGCTGGGAATGTGTGAGCTGAGACTTGTAAAATAAAACCCTCTAGAAAAAATTTAGGAGCTGAGATCAAATAAGCTGAGAAGACAGAATGATCATAGGAGTTGAAAAAACGAGTTGAGATTGACTACGAACACGCCTGAGATAGTAAGCTGAGAATGTCGCCTGAGCTGAGATCATCGAGAGCTGAGAATTCGAAGGTTGTGGAGACGAGAGAGAGAGAGAGAGAGAGAGACCTAACAACAACGCCACTATACGCCGACCACATCCTATAGTCATGATATTTATATAGCTGGTGTCTATTTTCCTAAGAATCTACAGAAGGAATTTATGCAATGCCTCCATCCCACTCTCACACACTCCTTCCTTTCCTCTCACCCTTTCTTCCTACCCTCCCTCCTTCCTTCCTTCCTTCCTGCCCATCCATCTTTTCCTTTCCTGCTTCCCTCCGTCCCTCCCTTCCTTCCTTCCCTCCATCTCCTTCCCTCCCTTCCTCCCCCTCCTTCCTTCCCTCTCGTTACTCCCTCCTTCCTTCCTTCCTTCCCTCCCTCCCTCCACCCAGAACGGTTGGGTGGCAGGTGTAAGAGGATTAGCAACCTGACAGCTGGTCTGTAGCGTCAATACCACACAAGTTAGCGCCAGTAAAAGGGAAATTATTCTATCCTGCCTGTACAGGGAGAGGCCAGTACCGGGAGAGGACTAGTGGGAGAGGCCAGTACCGGGAGAGACTAGTACCGGGAGAGACTAGTACCGGGAGAGGATTAGAGGGAGAGGCCAATACCGGGAGAGGACTAGTGGGAGAGGACAGTACCGGGAGAGACTAGTACCGAGAGAGGACACGTGTGAAGGAGGTTAGGTGAGGGAGGGAAAGGGGGTTAGGTGAAGTAGGGAAGGAGGTTAGGTTAGGGAGGGAAGGAGGTGAGGAAAGTGAGGCGATAGTATGGTAGGTGAGGGAGGGAGAGGTAAAATGTTGGTACAAAGAGAGATAAGAGAGAGAGATAGGGGGAGAAATAGAGAAAGAGAGAGAGAAAGATAGAGAGAGGGTGGGGTGAGAGAGAAAAAGACAAACAGACAGACATCAGCATTATATTTTTACTCGATATTTTGAAAGAGAAAACGAGTTCATAAATTCCTTCAGTAAACAACACAAAAAAAGTAGAGAAAACAGATTAGAGGAATAGAAACACGAGAATAAACCTGTATGGATGGAAGAAACTGTGATGATGGTGGAAATAGGTGGAGAGAGAAATGAGATGGGGGTAAATTGTGGGTAACTGAAGAGAAGGAAGGAAGGAAGGAAGGAAGAGAATACATAAATGGAGGAAGGAAGGCATGTAAGAATAAAAGATGAAACGAAAGAAGAATAAAACAATGGAATAGATTAATAAAAACTGAAGGAAGGAAGGAAGGAAGGAAGGATAAAATAGAAAAATAATAAAACAAGGAAACAAAAGCAATAAAACAAATGAGAAAACAATTAAGATATACAAGGGATTTAAGAAAAGTTATCCCATTCTTCCATCCACCTCATTCCTTTTCCCTCCCTCCTATCCTTCCCTTAGTTCTTCCCTCCCCCTTCCTCCACCTAGTCCTTCCCTCCCCCTTAGTCCTTCCCTACTCCCCTCACCCCTTCCCTCATCCCCCACCCCTTCCCTCCCCCACCTCACCCCTTCCCTTTCTCCCCACCCCTTCCCTCTCCCCTCCCCACCCCTTCCCTCCCCCACCCCACCCCTTCCCTCCCCCACCCCACCCCTTCCCTCCCCCACCCCTTCCCTTTCTCCCCACCCCTTCCCTCTCCCCACCCCTTCCCTCCCCCACCCCTTCCCCCCACCCCTTCTCTTTCTCCCCACCCCTTCCCTCCACCACCCCACCCTTTCTCCCCACCCCTTCCCTTTCTACCCACCCCTTCCCTCTCCCACCCCACCCCTTCCCTCCCCCATCCCACCCCTTCCCTCACCCCCACCCCTTCCCTCCTCCCCCCACTCCTTTCCTCCCCCACCCCACTCCTTTCCTCCCCACCCCACCCCACCCCTTCCCTTTCTCCCCACCCCTTCCCTCCCCCATCCCACCCCTTCCCTCACCCCCATCCCACCCCTTCCCTCACCCCCACTCCTTTCCTTCCCCACCCTACCCCTTCCCTCCCCCCTTCCCTTTCTCCCTACCCCACCCCTTCCCTCACCCCCACCCCTTCCCTCCCCCACCCTACCCCTTCCCTCCCCCCTTCCCTTTCTCCCCACCCCTTCCCTCACCCCACCCCTTCCCTCACCCCATCCCTTCCCTCCCCCACCACTTCTATAATGTGTTTTCATTTGCTTAAGCGCTTCATTATTGAACACAGAGAGGGGGTCAAGATTACCATATTTCGACCTGGCATGACCTCCTTAGCAACCAGCGTGACCAGCAGCCGTGATCCCGTGAAGTGGAATGACCTCTTTAACCACCACCGCCCGCATAACAAACGTCGCCGGCCCCATGAACCCTGTTTGACCCCAGAAACCGGAAGTGTGACACCCTGAGACCGGAAGTGTGACACCATGAGACCGGAAGTGTGACCCTGAGACCGGAAGTGTGACCCCGAGACCGGAAGTGTGACCCCGAGACCGGAAGTGTGACCCCGAGACCGGAAGTGTGACCCTGAGACCGGAAGTGTGACGTTTTCACAGGTAATTAGGTTTCTTGTTAAAGGTGAAACGAGATAGAGAGAGAGAGAGAGAGAGAGAGAGAGAGAGAGAGAGAGAGAGAGAGTACGAGTTAAAAAAAAGTGGGGTGAGGGGGGAGGAGTTAAAGATGAGAGATGAATAAAGGAGAGGGAGAGGGACGAATAATGCAGAGAAGAAAGTGTGAGAAGGAGAGGGAAGAGACGATTAAATAAAGGGAGATGAAAGGAACAGTTAACTAAATAAAAGGAGAGAAGAAGGGTAGAGTGAGAGAGAGAGCAAACTACAAGAAACGGGAACGAAATGAGAGAGAGGGAAAGAAAGTTGCCATAAACCCACAGACATAAACCCACCACCAGTATAAACCCACCACCAGACTTAAACCCACCAACACCTACATAAACCCACCACCAGACTTAAACCCACCACCAACTACATAAACCCACCACCAGACTTAAACCCACCAACACCTACATAAACCCACCACCAGACTTAAACCCACCACCAACTACATAAACCCACCACCAGACTTAAACCCACCAACACCTACATAAACCCACCACCAGACTTAAACCCACCACCAACTACATAAACCCCTCATTAAAATAAATCACTAGCAGGTAACTCAGAAACATAAACAAACCTGACTTACCAATCAGAACTATATTTATAAGAAAAACAAATGACGGTCATCTTTTTACTTCATATTGTATCATTTCCACCTAAGATAACACGGCAATTAAGTTTGCTTACCTGTAATTCCCCCCCCCCCCCCACACACACACACACACCAGCTGACTCCAATGGCCTTGACCTCTGACCTTTACAATGATAAATTAAGTACAGTAGAATATCTTGACATATACCTATATTATAATTTTACCTAATAAACATTATTTATCTATTTAATGTTCAATATTTTCTTTTGTGTTTTAGTTTTTTTTTTATTAGATTTTACTAATTTCTTATAAAATCCTTGTTAAATTTGCATATTAATACGATTCAGTTTGAAGAAGATTGTCTATTTTAACAAGTATTAAAAATTTTTCATAGAGTCACTTTTCTTCCTGTTATGAAAATGTGTTTCAAGAATGGACAAATCATTGGTTGTTTATGATCGTGAATGAAATTTCTCTTGGAGGTCATTATTCTTACCTCTCATTTATACACCTCTCCCTCCAAAACCTCTCATTTATACACCTCTCCCTCCAAAACCTCTCATTTATACACCTCTCCCTCCAAAACCTCTCATTTATACACCTCTCCCTCCAAAACCTCTCATTTACACACCTCTCCCTCCAAAACTTCTCACTTATACACCTCTCCCTCCAAAACCTCTCACTTATACACGTCTCCCTCCAAAACCTCTCACTTATACACGTCTCCCTCCAAAACCCCCCCTCACCTCTCACTCACCCTACACTCTCATCCTTCACAAAAAAACACACTCTTTCACACTCACTCTCCCAGTACACTCACTCCTCTCACCCTTCCGATGAACACACTCTTCCTCTCCTAAACTCAACAGGGACTCACAAATCTCCCTCCCACTACCTCCTTCTCACCTCTCCCACCTAAAAAAAAAAACCCGCTCTCCCATCCTCTCTACCATCACATATCCACAGATAGAAGGGAATGAAAGAGCATGACAGGATGGGATGGGGTGCGATGGGATGGGATGGGATGGGAGGTGAGGTCAGTGGAAGGGAGACAGGGGGAATATATTTATAGACGCCAAGGTAAGTTAGGTTAGAGTAGGTTTGGGTAAGGTAGGTTAGGTTTGGGTAAGGTAGGTTAGGTTAGGGTAAGGTAGGTTTAGTTAGGGTAGGTTAAGTTAGGGTTAGGTTAGGGTAGCGCAGGTTAGGTTAGGTTGTGAGTTAGACAGGTGAACTATTTAACACCTGATTAATACGGCTTTCACTCATTAACAAGTTATTACGTAAGAATAATAACAAGTAAAAAAACAACAACATAAAACAACAACATAAAACACAAGTAAAACAAATAAATAAGAATAAATAAACATGAAAACTTGCCTCCTCCAATACCCGACCCTCCAATAGATGCCCTATATTGCCTAACAGTGTCCAGGGAATTTTGTCCGTATCTGTACATATAGATGGGGGAAGGGGAGAGAAAAACCAGAGGATGGATGTAGTCTAAAACAACTCGTGTGTGTGTGTGTGTGTGTGAAAGAGAGAAACATTTCTGGATACTTTTCACCTCTCTCTCTCTCTCTCTCTCTCTCTCTCTCTCTCTCTCTCTTCCAAACCTAATGCTAAACTTTTTTTTACGAGTACAATTGACTTTAAAAGCTTTTGTTTTGTTCTGCTTTTTATTATTTCCAGTGGGTGAGTGGCGGTTTAGGGGGGGGGGGGGAGGAGGAGGAGGAGGAGGTGGGGTAGGAAGAGGAGAGTGAAGAGGAGGTGGGGTAAGAAGAGGAGGATGAGGAGGAGGTGGGGTAGGATGAGGAGGAGGTGGGGTAGGAGGATGGGGAGGAGGTGGGGTAGGAAGAGGAGGAGGTGGGCAGGATGAGGAGGAGGTGGGGTAGGATGAGGAGGAGGTGGGGTAGGAGGATGGGGAGGAGGTGGGGTAGGAAGAGGAGGCTGAGGAGGAGGTGGGGTAGGATGAGGAGGAGGTGGGGTAGGATGAGGAGGAGGTGGGGTAGGATGAGGAGGAGGTGGGGTAGGAGGATGGGGAGGAGGTGGGGTAGGAAGAGGAGGCTGAGGAGGAGGTGGGGTAGGAAGAGGAGGATGAGGAGGAGGAGTAGGAAGAGGAGGATGAGGAGGAAGTGGGGTAGGAAGAGGAGGATGAGGAGGAGGTGGGGTGGGAAGAGGAAATACTGAACGAAAAAAATAAAAATAAACAGGAAGCAAAATGTTGTCGTTGTTGGTTCACATCTCTCAGAAAACGACTTTGTTTACGTTGTTTAACTTTTCACTCTTTGTTGTCGTTTCCAGGATGGGAGGAAGGGAGGAAGGGAATGGGGGGGGGGGGGTAAGAGAGAATAGAGGAAGGGGTGAGGTTAGAAAGATATTATTTTCTCTTCCTTGAATTTAAAAACGAGAATATGTGATGTCTTTTTTTTTCCAAGGGGAGGTGAGGGAGAATATTTTTTCAAGGGGGGGGGAAAAAAGGGTGGAAGGGAGGAGGCGAGGCAGACAATACTGGGAAATAAAAATGCTCGTCTGGGAATAGCGCGAGTGAAGGCAGGAAAGAGAAAGACTATACGGGGGAGGGAGGGGGGGGGGGGGAATTTTGCCTCCATTTTTTTTTTCACGTCCCGCGCAATCTTTGTTGACGAGGATACCTGGCAAGTTCTTCACCCTAACCTGGCTTGGCTTGGCACCCTCCACCTCTCTCTCTCTCTCTGACCTGTGTTTCTCCCCTCCCAGGCTCTTACCCTCACCTCTCCCCTCACTAGTTCTCTCACCTATTCCCCTCCTACCCCTCCCCTCCCTCACCATGATCCATCTCTCCCCCCTTCTGGTCGAACTGCCTCTTCCCTCCCCACATTCTCCCCTCCCTTGGTCCCCTCTTTCCCCCCACACCTTACACCCTTCCCTCTCCAGGATCCTTCCTATTCTCTCCCCCATCCTTGACTTCCTCTCTCTCCCCTCCCCTCCTTGAATTTCTCCCTCCTATTCCCATCCTTGACTCCCTCTCTCTTTATGAAAGGTGAGGGCGTATGACAGGTGAGGGCGTATGACAGGTGAGGGCGTATGACAGGTGAGGGCGTATGACAGGTGAGGGCGTATGACAGGTAAGGGCCTATGACGTCAATGGAGTAACATCCTACTGCATAATGGGGACGAGAATAACCAAACTGGGCGAACAGGTTGGAGGAAAATCCCTGGAAGCTGTCAAAATTAGCTGTGTTGAAACGCTGAAACGCTAACTGGGAAAGCTAATCATTTTGTAGACTTCCTCTCCTTTTTGGGGGGGGGGGGGGGGGGACATTCCTGACAGCCGGTGTGGAATTCAAATTGGAGTGAACAAAGTTATGTGAATTATGTAAAAATATCCTGTAAGTAGGGTATGTAATGTGTGTTGACTCGGTGCCATAGGGAGGGTGTTTGGAGAGGAGGTGGAGAGGGATGGATAGTGTTGGAGAGGAGGTGGAGTGGGAGGGATGGTGTTGGAGAGGAGGGGGAGAGGGAAGGATGGTGATTGGAGAGGAGGGGGAGAGGGAGGGATGGTGTTGGAGAGGAGGGGGAGAGGGAGGGATGGTGTTGGAGAGGAGGGGGAGAGGGAGGGATGGTGTTGGAGAGGAGGGGGAGAGGGAGGGATGGTGTTGGAGAGGAGGGGAGTGTAGAATGGAGGGCGTTGGAGAGGAGGGGGATGAGAGGATGGTGACTGGGAGGAGGGGACAGGCAGTAAAGGAGGGAGGAATGTTTGGAGGCTCGGTGGTTGGGGAGGAGGAGGTGAGGAGCAATGGAATGGAATTAAGGGAGAGTATTAGAGAGAGGAAAGGGAGAAAAAACAAGAGGATGGTTGAGAAAATGGAAGTAAAAGGGGAGGAGGCGAAAGGATAACAGTTTGGTAATGGAGGGGAAGGAGGAGGAGAATAATTAGGGGAGAGAGAGGAACAGAAACAAGGGAACTAGGCGAGTGAGGAGTAGAGAGAAGGAGAAAAGAAAAAGACTGATTGGGGAAAAGACGTAAGGGGAGAGGGACTACCTTCGTATTAAAACTTGTGTGGATTCCGTCCCAAGTTGGTAATAGAAAACATTGATCACAGAGGTAGCAAAAAAAGACACTGACCTTGACCTATCTGATGTAAGTTGAAAAAAAAAATCATCAACAACTTATGACCCAGAAAGACCCAAGCAATACACAGAAGCATTTAGTGGTAGTTGTAACAGTAACATTTACTCAAGAGCTGACTGAACGATTTAGATTGGACGAAATTATATTCCCCCCAATCTTGTCAATAAAAGTTATTAAATAAACTAAGGATAGCGTGTGGTGGTGGTGAAGGGGAGGAGAGGAGACAGAATAGTCGAGGGGAAGAAAAGAAAAAGGCAAGAGTTAAGGAGAGGGTGACAGGAGAGAGAGAGAGAGAGAGAGAGAGAGAGAGAGAGAGAGAGAGAGGTGATGACAGCTGGCTTTCTCCCATGATTCTTAAAAAAAACTTGGTATACATTAAAATCATTCCCATCAGTGGCGGTAAAGGAGGACATATCTAACAGCTTCACCGACGCTGCCACACACAAAAAAAAAAAACAACGGCAAGAATAATGTTTAAATTACACAAAGGAAACTCATAACTACAACTAGAAACGCCCGTCTTATCACTACAGTTACAGAGGAAAAAATGATATTGCATGAAGACTTACGGGCACACCCCCCCTCCTTCCCTCCCTCCTTCCCACGGACTCCAGGTAACAGATGCAAATTAGGTTTACACGAAGGAATGGGAAGCAGCCACACCAAGGCTACTTAAGAGGCGAGTCTCTCTGTTATTAAGGAAGAGAAGAAAGACTACAGGAAGAAAGGCTCATCTAGAGGCTGAAGAGGAAAAAGGAAGAAAACTTAAGGAACTGGAATGTAATACGTCCAGTAGGAGGCATTAAAAAAAACTCACTCATGAAGTTATAAGATTATGATAAATAAGAAAATACAAAAATGAAAACAAATAAAAAAGCCAAAGAGAACGTAGGAATAAGACATAAAAGAAATAAATCGCAGAAACACCAAGAAATAGATTTATTTGTGTTAAGGAGAGATATTTACTCGATGTAAGATATCATCATCATCTAACACAAATTCATTATCACATCAAGAGAAAATTTATGGTAAAACTAAACATATCATTAAAAAAATAATAATAATCTAAAAGTCGCTGGAATAAGTTCAAAAAAACTCACACCAAAATGCTAAACACAGCCCCCCCCCCAAAAAAAAAAAACACACACACACACGAGTTCAGCACTAAAACACTACCTAAAAACTTGTTGGGAGAACCGATGGAAGCAAGAGTAAACCAGTGCAGGAAAGACTATACAAAAGACCCCCAGGAGAATCAGTAAAGATAATAGAGACTCTTAAAGTGATGTATTTAATCCGATAAAACAAATTCCTTCAGTAGAATTGTGACGATAGAGGCGAAGACCACAAGAAAAAACACGAATAAAGGAGGCAGCAGAAGGCCCTTGGGAACAACACCTTCAGCAGAACCACAACAAAAACAAGAGAGGCAATAGAAGGCCCTTGGGAACAACACCTTCAGGAGCAACATCAATAGAACCACCTTATGACAAATAGAAAAAAAATAACAATTAGGAGAACACAAGCCAATTGAAACCATAGAAGATCCTCCAGAGACCAAACCAAGAGAAACCACAACAAAAAAACTGGAAAAATCACCGAGATATTTCGAAAACAATGACCAACATTTTCAAATACAGAAAACAAAGCACAAGAACTATTCCTATTCGTCACCAAAAACTAACCTAACCAAACTAAACCATACCAAACCAACCCTAACCTAACCAACCCTAACCTAACCTAACTGAGCTTCACCAATCCAAGGCCACAAAAGAGGAGGTCCAAATAGTGTGAAAATTACCACTGGCTTGAATTAGGGAAATGAGAAAACGATAATTAGGAAGATTAGCGGATGAAGGGCAACAGAGGGAGAACGAGTGGAGAGAGAGAGAGGGAAAAGATAAAATAAGAAGAATAACAAGAGGAAGAATGAGAACAAGAATCAATGTAGAAAAAGATTCGGATTTAATGGTTAGGTTAGGTTAGGTTAGGCTAGGAGGATAAAAAGGCTACCAAGCATTACTAAAAAGACTACGAGAGAGACAGAGAGAGAGAGGATAATGGGAGGAGAAGGGAAGAGGGAGAAGAGAGGAGTGGCCTTAATACTCATTGCCAAAGGCTGATAAGACTATCCTATTCACTATACAACACTACCAGGGTGCAGAAATTTATTTGCTTTTGATATTATTTACTGAATCTCTAGTGTTAAATTTATTGTAAACTTGTGAAAAATATATAAAGGTCATACTCAATAATAATTATGAGACTATTTATACAATGGACTGCAGATTCTGGCAGCGGTGTTCATTGCCCACCGAGAATATCCGATCATTAGCAGTATTAATGTTATGTTTTCTCTTGAAGAGGTATTTTAGTTCTTCATCTTTACTAAATGTAGGAAAGTGTACATTCTCCTCTCTCGTTTGAACAAAGAATGGACTCAACCACTGTACAATTAGCGGGCATTATGTAACAGAGGAGACCAGTTTTCACAGTTGTGGCCGCAGTCGTCTGAGGGGGTGGTCCCTCGACCTCTCCACTCGATGACGTCATGCTCGAGCTGGGCCGTATTTTGGGTCAGGTGTGGGATGACCTCTTCTATAGACCTTGCTTGACAACTCACCTGGAACAAAAAAAGAAAAGCGTTAAGACACCATTACTTCCCTTGACCTAACCTAACCTAACCTAACCTGACCTGACCTGACCTGACCTGGCCATGAGCATCTAGAACAGGAACGTAAGTATTAAGTGAGTGTGTGTGTGTGTGTGTGTGTGCGTCAGAGGGGGTCTAGATAAAATTCCCCTTCACAAAACCCCCAGTTAAAGTGCAAAACAGGTTAGGTTAGGGTCGGTATTGCAGTCTTATGATATAATAAATGTAATATTGATTGATTGGTCAGTGGAATGGTCTGGGCAGTAGTTACTGGATAATCAAACTGTAGGAGTCAGTGGTGGTTGATTGTGATTGATTGTTGTTTGGTTGGTAATGGATGGGGAGGTGTTGGTTGAGTGCTTGGTGGTGTGATGAGCCATTGGTGGAGGATACAGGCGTGGTGGTGGTGAAGGGTACAGGTGTGAGGGCGGTGGAGGGTAGGTGTGGTGGTGGTGGTGGTGAAGGATACAGGTGTGGTGGTGGGAAGGTACAGGTGTGGTGGTGGTGGAGGTACAGGTGTGGGGGTGGTGGTGGAGGTACAGGTGTGGGGGTGGTGGAGGTACAGGTGTGGTGGTGGTGGTGGAGGGTACAGGTGTGGTGGTGGAAAGGTACAGGTGTGGTGGTGGTGGAGGTACAGGTGTGGGGGTGGTGGAGGTACAGGTGTGAGGGCGGTGGAGGGTAGGTGTGGTGGTGGTGGTGGTGAAGGATACAGGTGTGGTGGTGGGAAGGTACAGGTGTGGTGGTGGTGGAGGTACAGGTGTGGGGGTGGTGGTGGAGGTACAGGTGTGGGGGTGGTGGAGGTACAGGTGTGGGGGTGGTGGAGGTACAGGTGTGTGGGCGGTGGAGGGTACAGGTGTGGTGGTGGTGGTGGAGGGTACAGGCGTGGTGGTGATGGTAGAGGTACAGGTGTGGGGGCGGTAGAGGGTATACAGGTGTGGGTGGTCAATGGTTCGTGACAGTGGGCGGTTTTGTGTGATGTATGTGTTAGTATTGGCATGCCACGATGCTGTTCTTACCCTACATGTACACATACGAACCTAAATATATACACACACACACACACACACACACACACACACACACACACCACAAAGCTACACAGAAAATCAATCTTTAACGCTCATTTTTCATGTGATGAATCGAGGCACAGTAATTCACTCGAGGTTTTTCTCCTCAACTGAGCGTCGTGTATAAATCATGGTACTTATCCTGGTATCGTACTGTACACTTCACGTCTATATCATGTTCCTACGTCAGTGCCACATGATTGGTAGATTATGACAATTCAGTTTTCCTTACTTTTCTTGCCTCGTGATCAATGTTTTGTCATAGAAATATTGAGTTATTTTAATAGGTGGGTAATATTATCCTGGAGTGTGATAATTAAGGGCGTACAATATGTGTTAATCTATAATGAGTTAAATAAGTGCGTACAATATGTTTTAACCTAGAGTGTGATAATTAAGGGCGTACAATACGTGTTAATCTATAATGAGTTAAATAAGTGCGTACAATATGTTTTAACCTAGAGTGTGATAATTGAGGGCGTACAATATGTGTTAACCGAGCGGGAGGGGGTAATCGGGAGGGGTGTGTGGAGGGGAGGAGGGTGTGCGGGAGGGGTGTGAGCGAGAGGGGCGGGAGGTGAGCGCTAGGAAAGTCTAGTATGATAACAAGATCAACAGACACACAACTGCCCTATCATCGTTCGCATCCAAGACCTTAATTAAGGTGGGCCATGACAGGTACAGTTTTAACATGAGAATCATTAGTGATCTTCAGAGTGGACTTAATATCATGGCATACCCAAGGGTAAGTATCCACGCTTAATATATTATCCACGCCTAATAGACTATCCACGCCTAATATAGTATCACCACGCAGACAGACAGACAGACAGACGGTAGCGGCAGCATGATCCGTTCCTATAAGCGATAACAACGGTCGGGGATTAGGTTGGCTAAGCCGTCAAGGTTGGAGGATTAGCTTATTCAGGCGTGATGGAGTGAGAACTCGAGGACTCACACTCAGCACGCCTGGGCGAAGAACTGAGAGAGAGAGAGAGAGAGAGAGAGAATAAATTTGTCAGAAAAAGAGATGGAGAACGACAGAATGACAGGAGAGCCAGACAAACACAAACATACAAACACACAAACACAAACACACACACACAAACACATGGCAGACAGACAGGGAGACACAGACAGATACAGAGAAACTGACAGAAAACTAGACAAGACAAACTGACAGATAGGACACAGACAGAACACACCACCCAGC